>JAHKKF010525470.1:7330-28727 GCA_019740295.1 Labeo calbasu | reverse complement strand
CTCGAAACAGGTGAACTAATTCCAGTACAGAACCTAATAGGATGTTGCACATGCGCGACTGAACGAATCACTCCACGAGACGACTCGTTCTTCCTGAGTCACATTTAAGATTCGTTCAAAATGAACGAATCATTCAAGAATGACCTGTGGACACCCATCACAGAGCCTGTGCTACACAAGCTTTTGTGCTTAAAAAGTATAAAAAAAATTTTTTTCCGAAAACAATGACAGATTGTTTCGCTAGATAAGACCCTTCTTCCTTGGCTGGGATTGTTTAGTGCCCTTTGAAGCCGCATTTAAACTACATTTTGGAAGTTCAAAATCAGGGCACCATATCCGTTCATTATATGCAGAAAAATCCTGAAATGTTTTCCTCAAAAATTTTAATTTGTTTACGACTGAAGACAGAAAGACATGAACATCTTGGATGACAAGGGGGTGAGTAAATTATTTGTATATTGTTGTTCTGGAAGTGGACTTCTCCTTTAAACCACTAATTCAATATTAGTACTTTTGTAAAATTAACCTTACTCAAATGACTCAATCATGTCATATCATATATCATATCAGTGTTTAATAACAGCTGTTTAATCATGCATAGGGTGGGTGGGTAACAAGATGATCCAATCTTAAACTTATTCTCATCAATTTTTATTAATTATTCTGTAGTCATTTTATAAGATGTTTGCAGCCTGATTGCAAAATACATGTTACACATTTTGAAACCTTGATTAGTCGTTATTTAAAATGCTGTAAATCGTTAAACATTTCTTTGTCCTACATGGAACTGTTGTTAAAGCCAAATGTCAAAATTGTCCTATGGTGTGACTGTCTCAAGTATGGTTCAATAAGTTACAACTTTTATAAATTAAAAAAAAGAAAACCATAAAAATGTTAATAAATACCTCTGGCATAATTGTACAGCTGTCTACTTTAGTAAATGGCAATCATTTTTTTCATCTATATATTTCTGAAGTGTAGGAACTTGAGACGTTTTGTCTCTGAAAACCATGTCCTCTGGTGTGACACCAAATCCTAATTTTAAATAGGCCAATTTCAGAAAAAATTCATGGTCGTGTTACTGAAGCGCCCTGTCAAGCTCATGACGTGCACATGGCAATTTTTGTCTCATAATTGTTCAAATATTTCACTGTTTTGTAACCACTACAAAAATTGTTATGTTTTGTTGTCCTTTGGTATGACACCCCTATATTATGTTATTTCATTAAAAACTGTATTTTAAACTGCATAATCATGGAAAATTATGCAAATGTGTCTTGCAAACTGCTAATGACAGGTTAGCTCAGAATAGCATGGTCATTAATTGACACAAAAGGCTGAAACATCCTATGGTGTGACAGAAAATGTCTGTCAGAAAATGCCTGTACTGTTACACCACAGGACAAAAATGCCACATCAGAGGACAAGTTCTCTTTAAGAAGCATTTTAAATAATTAAATATGATTTGTTTAACTACTTTTTATTCTTTTTTGATAATTTTCAGTGATCATTAACTAAACAATTTTTTAATGTTTTTGCAGAAAACTTGTACTGTTATAAAGTGTCATGAAAATAAGTACAAAATGTGGTACCTTGTTTTTGAAACAGAAAGAACTGAGGGAAAGAAATTAGTGGAAGAGAGAGGACATGGAAATATAGACAGAAAATTAACAGGGATCCACCAAAAGAAAGGAGATCCTAGGAGAACGATGCCAAAAGTAAATAGAATCAAAATGATGCCTTAAAAAGAGTAGCCATGTAGTTTTTTTTTTGTTTGTTTGTTTGTTTGTTTTTTTGATCATTCGTATCTTAATTAATATAGTTTGAATATCAATCATATTTAGCTGTGCACATGCAGCGGACTGGGGCTTGAAGAGTTTCAATAACATACTGATTGACAATGAAAATTTTGTTGATGAAAATGATTTTGTTTTGTTTAAAAAACACGTTGATATTGTTAATATCAAAATCAATTAAAAAAATGTTCTTTTTCCTTTGAAATTTTCAAAGTTAAATAGAGATAATTTAATAACTACTATTTCTGTCCTTTAGTGTGATGTAATGTCCTATGGTGTGACGCACATAGAACAACCATAGATTTGTTTTTATCTCAAAATATCTTAAAGAAAAAACTGTTGAGTATTATAACAGGGGAGATATAAATACACTCATCTTAAAATGGTATTATTTTCAGCAGTTTTGAACAGATGACAGCAAAGTTTATCTTCTTGTCAAAGTTTGTCTTGAAATTGTCCAACAAGTCATGGGGAAAAAATGTTATAATTTCATATTAAATAAATTACACTATATGAAGAAGTGTCTAACAATGAAGATAAATCTCTCTTATGCTATTTGTATATTATTAAGAAGGGTTTTTTTCCTCTTAATTTTTGCTATGTCACACCATAGGGCAAATGTATGGATGTATGGTACAGTTCAGTAAAAATGTAAAAAAAAAAAAAAAAAAAATTGACCAAGTTAGTGACCCTATATATTTTCTCAAAGATCAGACTTCACACTACATAAATATATGCATTTCTTCTTCAAAAATGCTCTTTTTACAAAAAAAAAAGCCTAGCTACTTGGGTCCAAAACCTAATTAAACCTATATTTCACATTGCTGTTTTTTTTTTGTTTTGTTTTTTGTTTTTTTGAGAAGCATTCATTTTCTTTTTAAAGGGAACCCTGGGTATTAAAATGATGTCTCTTACTGAAATATATAGTAGAAATATATAGACCATTATGTCAATGACGTTAAATGACTGCATTGGTGAGCTACTGCCGCTACCTGTTGCTATTTTTACCGCAACACAACTCGGAAGATAAAATACTGACATGATGCCACAATGCTTTTGTTTGTAATTTTCAGTCGAAGGGCAACAAAAGAAGCGATGTAAGTCTTCACTGCTTTCCTAGCGATAAGAACAGGAGAAAAGAATGGGAAGATGCCTGTGGACAAACAAAACAAAGACTCTCGTCTTTGTTCTCTTCATTTTAGCCCTGATGTCCTTGAGGATTTTAGTCGACCACAGCTACTGAAAGAGCTTACAAATGCCAGAGACAAGAAACGCTGGATGCCATCCTGGCAGGATGTAAACATGCCACAACCACTGAAGAAGTTTCTCTGGACAGATTTCAATCGATATCCAGAGCATTTAGAGAAATCAATGGTATGGTTTGGTTTAAACGTACACTTACATCCATTGCCACCTGTAAGCTCTTTCAAAGTTGTGTATTCTGAATTGTGTTGCGGTAAAAAAAAAAACATTTCACATCATTATGGCTCCCACCATAGTCCAAAATATATGTATAAAACGATGTGGATTTTTAAAATAACGTAAATCTTTCATGAGTTTCCTACTACATATTTCAGTAAGAGACAGCATTTATATTAATCCATACTTATTAATCCAGGCTTATGTGTAATTATTAGCTTGAGCATCTTTTTCTGGATGACACTTGCAGTTTAAATGTATCACTCACAGGAAAAAAAAGCTGTACAATCTACATAGCAAGGGCATTTTTACTACAAAATATTTATTGTTTGTTTGTTAGTTTGTTTTAACTACCAAGGACCAGGACTATTTTTTACGTCATGCTCACAGGATGTCTAACATTTCCAGAGACCATATAAAGACCGGAATATCTCAGAAGAATAAATGCGGCAAGGAAAAGATAACGCCGTTGCTTAAAGAGCGATCCACATCTTTGCATTTTAGTTCGTTCATCCACAGAGGAGTTTCTTTCACAATCAATCACGATTCCAGAGCCTGACATCAGAGCTGAGAAAGAACTGCAGGAGATCTGATAGAGCATGAAAGATCTTCATCACGGACTCGTCTTTTTCTCAGAATCTTCCTTTCGTTGCCTCCAGCTCTCTGGGCACAGAGCCAGCACATGGAAGCCATAAACATGAAAACACCTTGGGCCTCTCCCTCTGCAGTACTCCTTGAATCAGAGGGCTTGTGCCTCCACGCCCCATTGACGTTACAAACCGCTCCAACCTCAGCCAGTGACTCCACCTCATGGCCCTACAGGAGTTACTGTATTTCACTACAATCAGTGACTTACTAGGGTAAGCCCCTAGAAAGAACTCCAAGCTCGAGAGTAAAGATGATTGGCAGCTTGTCAAATCTGCATGCTCGACTACATAGCGAAAAAAGGGCGCATTCAGGTTCACATACCCTGAAGACTTTAATGTGCATCGCCCACATCATTCGGGAAAACCCGTCCAACCACTTCCATTAACCACAACCCTCATCGCAGTGAATATATAATATGCTCCTTGTGGGATAGCAGTTAAGTGGATGATAAGACTTTGGACAATAAAGCTTCTGTGTAGTGAATCTCCATCCATGTTTTAATGGACCATGTGCATGCAAGACTGTTTTTACACTTGGTTTGATTGATTCGTCCTATCCCGAGTTCACTACCACCCCCTCCGCTAGTCCCACTGGTCTCGTTTTACGTTGTACTTTTGGGTCCAAACCACGGTATTGCAAAAGATGCAAAGAATTTAAGCTGCTCTCCGTGGGATGTTTATTCAGAGACATTCTGCTGTGAGAAATGCATTAAACTATAATGCAAAGTTGCAAATTAAAGACCATTAGTAGTAGTTCATTTTTTGAATCATGTACCAACTGTGCACATGCAACTTTTTAAGTGGACTTCTTAAGTTTGTTGGTGCATTTCCTGTAGCTCAAATAGAAAAGCATGGCGCTAACGAGCAAAAGGGTTTGATTCCCAGGGAATGCATCAGCTGATGTATCTACACCTTTTCTGCAAAGTCCTTTCGCATAAAAGCATTTACCAAATGCATAAACGTAACCAACAAAGCGGTAGCAAAAAACACATTTGGGCCCGTACCAAATGTTCCAATGTGAAGCCATTAGATAACCAAAAAACTCCAAAGTCACATGGGAGTGTCAGTTTGGTTCAGGAATGCTTGCTAAAATAAATAGTGCGTGTTTTACCATCTTGGGTCCATTACCCTGGAGACAGACCTTTGTAATGCCAGGACGGGTAAAGAATTTGGGTTATCAAAGTTCAGTACTATATCATCGGCCTTAATGTGAAAGCAATCCTGGCTGGAAGTCTTCAACCCCAGCTGGTGCATTGCACACAGTTATGGCTCCAGCAAAATTGAAATACAAGGACACTTGACCTATGCTCTCTCCTACCACCTCTCCAGCCATGAACCAGTCAGAAGGGTCAAGGGGCCTGGGTGGCTATCAGGGTCACATTCCAAGTCAACATCACTAAAACACTGGTCTTGTATGAACAGCCCCTGACAATGCAATTGACATGTCTTTGAAGACTATTAGCCCAGAACACTAAGACTTCTTCCACATTGCCAGTGGACATGATATTTTGCTCTACACCTTCAGGTTATACCAGCTGTTTCTTTAAATGATTAGCTCACTACTAAATTAAAAATTTCCTGAGAATTTACTAACCCCATGTCATGCAAGATGTTCATGTCTTTCTTTCTTCAGTCGAAAAAGAACTTTTTTATTTTTTCAGTGCAGCTTCAATGCAGCTTATTTTATTTTAGAAAATTACTGATTGTTTCACTAGACCCTTATTCCTTGGCTGGGATTGCGTAGAGCCCCTTGAAGCTGCACTGAAACTGCAATTTGGACCTTCAACCTGTTGGTCCCCATTGAAATCCACTATATGGAGAAATTCCTGTAATGCTTTCCTCAAAAATCTTAATTACTTTTTAACTGAAAAAAAAAGGTATGAAAACGTAAATTTTTTAGGATTTTTTTTTCTTCTGTAGTGAAATAATCTTTTGTTCCTTTAAATTTGTTACTAATGGACTTCAACTATCAGCATTTCATAAGCTGCATTTCCATTACAAATGTGTGCAAAACTTTTGCAATATTTTATAAACGTTGATAAAAAAAATAATAGCGAAATTCTGGTTTTCCATTAACCCATGTTTTTTTTTTCTGTTGTGATAAGTCATGGCGACAGATTAGGTAGGTTTACGTATCTCACAGCCAGCGCACTAGCCATTTTTTGTCATCAAAGAAGATGGAGGCGTGCATTTTTTGCAAAGCAGTATGAAGAGCCGCTCCTGAAACGTGCTGCGACATAACTGGTATAAACACAAGCATTGAATAGAGTGTCCTTGATCAGCTTCGGTGGCGGTGTTGGAGCTGTAATGCACCTCAGACCTGTGCAGTATAAATAAGGGGTTATCCAAGCATTAAGGGCAAGAAAAGCCCCTTATACTTGAGAGTGGCCCCATAAGAGGTGTTTCTTAGAAGTTTTAGTGCATTAAAGAATGATCATGTGACTTTTATGTACACCAGGTGACCATTTGGTCATTGTTTTCATTGCAGTTAATATTACTTTTTCGATTTGCCTAAAAAATACCTCATGTAAGCGTAACAAAAAATGCGATATATAGGAGTTGTTGTGAAATTGGCGTGTTTCCATTGGGCCAGGCCAGTCTCATAAAAATAACATACCTCTGGGTACTTTTCTGCAACACCATTTTTACGTACCTTACCGTTTCAAAGAGAAATTTTCACTGAGTGGCGCTAAAACACAGGGTCAATACGTGAACCCTTGCATGTTTTTATTACGTTGCTTTAGGTATGTATTGCGGCGGTTCAGAGATCAAATATCCGGGGGCTGTCGCTCTATCATGTTGGAAATATGCGCTACACCAAACCCAACCCTAAACAGACTCAACAGTGTTGACAAATGCAACACTGATATAAAAACACATTTGTTGACACAAGCGTCCCATCTGAACCTTACTTGTGTGCAGATTTTAACTGTTTTGTCAAACCGTAGTAACACGGGATTCGTACCGGAGCTCTTCACCTCTCAGGTACATTCCCATACTGCGTGAGATACCGAATAAACCTACTGTCTATGAAAAGCCATAGATTTGAAGCTGGATTTGTGATGCTAACACTCAAAAGCATCAGTTTTAAAATCTCCAAACATATTAAAATTTGAAGTCAAAACATAAGCACATAAGTAATTGTGCAAAAATTACGCTTTATTAAGTAATTATAACTCTGTAAATCATACGTGTGTGAAAAAGAATAAAAGGTGTCAGAGTTTTACTGTCTCTAGTGTTCATTTCTTTTGGAAACTGCAGTGATATGTACTTATTGGTACGTATTTTGCATCTCATGAAAAAGTGCCCCCAGTTACGTTTTTGCCATGAGACCAGGTAGCATTGGGCGTATTTTCAATTCACAATTTCTATTTGCACAATTTGAAGGGCAATGGAAAGTCCTGGAGAACAGCATCTCTAGTGTCATGTTTTCAATAGCACCATACATATTTCCACCTACACCAAGTCTACACCAGACGTGACCATTGTCATGTCATGCCATGCCACGCCACAACGGCTTGAGGCTGTCTACATTGTATGTGTCAAATCAAAAGTTTTAGACGCATTTGTCCTGTTGTCAGAAGTAGCACAAGTGCATGGAGTACATTATACTGTAAATAGAAAGCTATCAGTTAACCCTAGCCATGACCCTGCGACCTATTGTAGACAGTATGACTGATACCAATGCATACTCATTGACTGCATTGCGTCACGCTGCTTGCAACCAGTCTAAACAAGGTATTACACTTATATGGTATTAGATTAGTTGTTTCCCAAGCTGGTATTCAGCTGGTACAACTGGTCTACCAGCGTGACCAACTAAAAAGTGCACAAAACACTAAATTCATCAAATCAGGCCAGTCCAACCAGTAGAAACAAGCTTGGTGACCAGCAAGGACAAGCAAAATACTTTAGGGAGGTTGTAGTTTTAAATGTTAGCAGCTAGCTAGGGCAATTTGAAATGAATACTGTACTGGAGTAAAATCAATCCCTAAAGAAAATTTCAACTTCTTGAAGAGGCAGAGGAGTACTTGAACTTTGTTTTTTTTACTAAAGTCAGAGAGCTAAAGGAAAGACACAGTGGTAAAAATGAGATGAGACCCCTCTGTTATGATATATGAGCGGACTGGCCCAGTTCAAAGCTGGGTGTGTTGGCTATCAAATTGCATTATATATGCTTTTAAGTTCAATACCCAGCAGGGACATGAATAAAACAATGGAACCACTGGATGAACTTTAATTTGAAGAGATGTACATTTCTGTGTGGGAATTTCCCATCAAAATTATTAAAGCCAGGTTTTTGTCCGCTGTGAGAAAACTCCTCGTGTCATACTCACTTAGCGCAATCGGCCGACTGCACTTCCTGTGAGCGTAATTCTTCTTTAAATTCAATTCAACTCAGGGCCTCTGAACTGTAGTTGGAGCCCTTGTCGAAGCGGTTCCATCTGCTGGCCTTTATTCTCCTTCGTGGCTTTGTTTGTGGGAGTCGTACTAAAAAAAGAAACGGCATTTCTGTCATTCCTTTATTCTGTCTCTCATTTTCTGCATCTGCAATACAGCCGCCTCATATTTTCTTATGCAAATACCCAAGGCGCTTTGCATTTCTAGAGCAAAATGGATCGTGACTGAATGACTCAAGAAAAGATTTTGAAACAACTATTGAGGTAAGTAATTCCAACGATGACTAACAGGACTAGGGAAATGTCAAGATCTGAATGGCTGATACGGGCCAAGCAAATCACGGCAGTGAATCATCTCGTGAACGGGGCCTAAACAAAGCTCCGCTTTCCTGTTACTCTCAGCGCTACGCAACGGATTCTGCAGCCTATAGACGTGACAAGAGAAAGGAGGGGCAGAGAGGGAGGGAAAGGGGAGGCACTAGGACCTGTTGGCTCCTGCAGTGGAGGTCAGGGGAGTAGCTGTGGGACTCCAACTTTCAGAACAATCAATTTCCCTTAAGAGAGAGTGGGAGCAGGGCAGGAGTGGATGGCACAGGACCTGGATACTCGCATTTTGTGACGCTGAACGGGACCGGGCACTGGGGATAAACCTGTGGAGAGTTGTGAGAGAGCTGGAATACGACCAACTTGGGCTTTTGACACTTCACAAGCTTGAGAGGAGAGCAGCTGTGAGGTAAGCAGCGCTGGGTGCTGATGTTTTGAATTATGTGTTTCGTGGAATGCTCGTGAACGCTCCTGCTACCTGTCAACGAGCTAAAGGGAAGCTTTTAATCTGAAATGAGCCCGTATCCAGTGACAGGAAGACTCAAGGTGCTGTTGACAAGAAAGGCAATGCATGCACTGAAAATAAATAACTTGACTGATATGTTAGATGGTATCTGGAGGGGAGAGAGTCAGCAGAAGTGGAGCTCACTTCATCAACTTCAAAAAGTTTTAACATAAACAAGTAAAGAGAAGAAAACCCTAAACTGTTTCTGAACGAACTCCAAACCAAATTGTGTGGTTTGGACAATAATAACATGTGGTATTATGAAAAGGCAAGCGTTCTGGGGTGTGAGATGACTTGGAGTTGAAGCATGACGAGATAAACTAGGAGGTCTGCTAGGTGCTGGGGACCACCAGACTTCGGAGAAGTATGCTTTTCCCTAAGACATCAAACCTTTTCTCCCTCACTCCCCCCTTCTCTTTCTCTTTCCATCTATCCGTCAAACCACTCATGTTACACAACCAGAGGGTCTCGCTATCGTGGCTTCATTCCTCTCCGAGACATGGAACATGTTACAGATTTTTATCATTTTCATCTGGTCAGGAGCTGTGGTTAGCATGTCAGCCGGCTTGCTGAAGTCAGAATATGCAAACGGGAGGGAGAAGGCAGAGGGATTTCATGAATATTTGGCACAGTGATGTAATAGATCAGCAAAGCTGGAATATACAAATAAGACGTGCTCTTTTAGCACGTAACCAACTGAATGCTGTCCAGAACATGTTGGGCAATTCGCTCAACATCTGTAAAACATAAAGTCCCTGCACAAAATAATAAAACGCAAGGTGTGATTATGTACCGCACAATGCAACTCTTGAAATTCCACCAGAGCTGCATACGTACGCTTGCCTTGGGTGTCTCGGGTTGACGGCCCTCGCTTTGGATAGAGCCCAACGTTTACTTGACACTGAGTGAGTGAAGCCTTTCAAATTCCCAGATGCTCTCTTGTCCTGAGGCAGATGGACAGTGCTATTTTCCTTCCATACAATGATGTCGGCTATTATTATTCATGAGCAGGGTCAGGTTTCCCATTGAGCCTGAATTAAAGGTTTCTCTCGGTAGATCTGTGCTCACGTAGCGTAGCGTGCCGCTGTGGTAATGAGAGGTAATGAGGGCTTCTAATGAGGCAGGTGGGCCACTGCCAGCAACTCCCCTGGGTGTTTAAGTTACCCGGGCCGACGACTCGAGCCTATAGCTCAGTACGGCCAATGGCCGTGTATATATAAAACAACCCATTGACTACAAGGCCCGATAAGACCGCACTGACCATCTGGCCAAACGAAATAGATGAGGTGGATCTAGTTTTACTCATCCAACATTCCATGTTCACACACAAAATACTTCTGCAGACCAATAGCTGTGTTCGGCCTGGAAACCCGACACAAACACGCACTCCAGGGCCCTGTTTGACTCTCCCTGGCACCCGGCTGAAATTATCTGGAATATATAGTATCTTCTGACGGATTTTAGAGTTTGGACAGCCCTGGGGCTCTTGTATGCACTGCCAAGACAGTTTTATGAGTATTTGAGCTTGCTTCGGAGCGCTTCTGTTTAGGATAAGCCGTGTTTGTTTGTGCAGAGAAGGACGACCTTCGACAGAGAGCAAAATTTAATGCCCTCTATGGCCACACAAGAGCTCGAAAATTGTTCCCATGGTAATTCACGCAACATTTGAGCAGGGATGTGAAAGTGATAAATTAATAGAATGACTTTAAAATGAGGTACGATGCTGGAATCCGTCAACGTCAGTAAAGAAGTGCTAATAGATAACAAAAACATGTGCTCGACATGCATGACTGTTGGTATAGGTGAAGTCTAACAGTATTAGTAATTAGTATTAGAGGTTTTAAGCATAATAATTAGATCATTAGATCATTGCAATGCCAGAATTGTTTTATCTTTGGTAGACCAACATTTTTTCTCAAAAAATCTTTGTATGGAGAAGAGGATTGTTTACATGCCCAGACAGATGCTTGAATGTATTCATGAATCTTGAAACCATTCGTAAAAAAACCTATAAACTCTCTCCAAAAATCTGTTTCTCATTTAAAAACCCTGATGTGATTTCTGTCAAAATGTTTATGGGATATTATTCCTCGGTTCTAAATACATCATAAAATTCTTTGTCAAGATATGGATTTCATCCCAAGTGGTTGACAGTACTTGCAATTTTTTTTTTTTTACAATCATTACAATTTAAACACGGCGCAGCTTTCTTTCTTGTAACTGATCTCATTTTTTGTTTTCCAACTTACAGTGGGGTTAAAAAAGTTGAGCGTAGTGAAAATACTTGAATATTTCTATATCAAAAATGATGGTAACACTTTAGTTTAGGGACCAATTATCACTATTAACTAGTTGCTTATTAGCATGCATATTACTAGCATATTGACTGTTTATTAGTACTTACAAAGCACATATTAATGCCTTATACTGCATGACCATATTTTACCTTACTAACTATTAATAAGCAGCATATTAGGAATTTATTGAGAACAAAAATTTCAGTGAAATGTTGAAATAATAAAATTCTGTGAGAGTTGTCGTCGCTACCCACTTTACACATTTCAATGTATCATTGTTTTTAATAATATCAGATTATTTTGAATGTTAAGAGGAAAGTTGTGGTAGTTTTGTGGTGTTTTTTTATTCCCCCAGTCATTTTGTCAAAAAAAAAAATCAACAAAGTTGAGGCAACATCACAGAATGTGATGTGCTAGTGTAAAATCTGAATTGTGACTGGTGTGAAATATCCAAATGATTGTTTGATTTAAATCAAATCGTTTTACTGACTGATACATTAAAATGTAAAACAGCAAGAAGTTTGTAAATGCTTTTACAATCCTGCAATGTAAAAACGTAGGAAAATACTTAATGGGCCTTTGCTATAGTGTAGGGTGGCATTTGATTTTATGCATCAGTAATTCAAATAAGCAAAAACATCTGTTTGTCTGTATAAAGATGGTTCAATTTCATTATGACATTACTTTGTTTTAAAGTTTAAACTCTGAAACTTTATGTCCATGTTTAAATTTGAATTTAAATCCCAGATTTGATACGGTCTCGGGCGTTCAGACCTCCGAGCACTGTTTATACTTTACGCCGTTTTATAGTTTGCAAATGTTTTCTTCTTACCGAATGTTCATGGTTAAATCTACGCCTGTCACAGATCTGAATCTTCCCTTTCATTCAGCTAACAAACAAGCGTGTTTCATCCAATCCCTGAGAGTTGAGGTTTTGGACTTATATACACACCTGACTAATGACTCATTTTGGGTCGACGATCGCCACTAAAATAACAACTGGAAGAAGTTTGCTCAACAAATGTTATATGCCCTAATTTCAGCTCGACCGCAGAGCATGATGCCTTCAACTGTACCCCACCCACTGTATTTCTGTTTTCATTTCATAGACAGATGACATGTTTTGCAATGCTTGTCTCTACATGAGGTTGTCTCCAAAACATACACAGAACAGATACACACAATCTGCGAGCTTTGAACTTGCCGCAACCACTTTCCCCTTTTGGGCCCTGACTTTACGATACTACTTTGTCTTTTGCTACTGCAGGTGGGTAAGTAGACAAGTAATTTCATGTTTAAGATTAACATGATTCAGACAGCTGTGAGAATATTTACTTTTACCGTGTAGCTTAACGTATAGCTCGCTTTCAGTGTGTACATTGGTAGCTGTTGCATAATACGACCATGGATGTTGTTTTTATCGACGTGAAGATTTTAGGTTTAAACAGTATGTGAATGTACATAGAAATCGATTTCTTTCTGACCATTTTTAATCGCTTTCACCACATAATCAATCATTTTTGAAAACAATATGATCAATATGAGGTCACAAAAACTCACTGCACAACGATCATTATAAAAGACACCGCAGACAATGTCAACCACCCACATTTAAAGCTTTCCTGTGCTTAACTCAAATTCAGATCAGTTCAGTATGCAAAAAATACATATCTGCCATCGAGCGGAACGTGATAACTACTTCCTATACAAAAGCTTCCATCATGCTTTCTGTGAAACTGGATCTTGTGGATGATTCAATGCATTTAAATTAATGCAAAAGTGTACATAAGAATAGCTTTGGAAATCTGTTTCCATAAAATGGAAAATTGCAGACAGATGCCATTATGAAATTTTGACAATTGGAAACTAAGTTGCAAATTCACTAAACAGTAGTGCTGAAGTTTAACAAAAGCGTCAAATTATGCATCTTTCAAATGTATTATTATTATTATTATTTATTATTATACTCTTGTCCCAGAGCTAGACACTGCAGGTGAATAGGGTAAAAAATAAAAAATAAAAAATAATGGTTATCGCCTTACTTACCCAGTTGACTGATTACATTAATAATTGCAAACATTTTTTCATAGATATTATGCAGATGATTGCATATTTAATGAATATTTAATGAAATATACACTAATTTGCATACATTTCTAGTACAACAATCTAAACACTGGATGAAGTCGGTTTCAAAATTCTTGTTTTATTTTATTTGTTTTGTTTTTTTTGACATATTAGAGTCAAAAGTTTTTACAGAGGGAATTTTGGGTATCTCATTTTTGTCGCTCCATAATTCAGAAAACACTTAAAACAGACAGAAAACAATATATTTTCACAATTTTGGGGGGAATAGAATTTTGCATATAATCAAGCAAATTATATATGAACAGATCCCTCTGTAAAAACCTTCAGGATATAGACAGGAATAAAAATGTAAAGTTGGTGTGTGTAAGTGCTACTGAAGTGAAGATTTATGGCTCATTTAATGGCTTCTCATTTTGAGAAAACAGCCTTTAAAAATCTGTGATGTAATTGAAATCTATTGACACAAAGAGATAAAGTGCTATTAAAAAAAAAAAAAACGGTGTCTTTCGGATCTTTTCTTTCCAGTAGTTTGAAAAAATACTTTATGAAAAAACAAAAAAAGCCCAAAATCTATAACTTGACAGGCGCATGAACAAACAGTTCCCCTTAATATGAATTTTTCCAATAAAAATATTAAGTATGAAAACATTTCCCAGTGTTTGTGAGAAAATAATTTCTATTAATTTCTAAACAAGTTTGTGTACAGGTTAACTTGTAGTGAAGAGCTTGAAATTACATTTGAGGCATGATGTTGATGTTTTAGTTCATTTAAGAAAATCAAGGGAAAGAAAACTTAAAATAACAATATTTTTATGGAGCATAATTTCCAAAAAAACTGTAGTTTTGTGCAAAAATACTAGTTAACTGTGTGTGTTTAGGAGACATAAAATGCCACATAATGTATGAATTTAGATTTAGCACTGAAATGCTTTAAAATGTAATTTCCATATCGGATGACAAATTTCATGACTTTTGGAAATAATATTGAAAAATATCTCCTATAATGTGTCACTCTAAAAATGCTGGGTTAAAAACAAACAGCCATCTGGGTAGTTTTATTTACCTTAGCTATTGTTTAAAAATGACTATATTTCCTGCTTAAGAGGACACAAAATAGGTTGGAAATTAACATCTAGCCGTATAGTAATTTTTAAACAATACCTAAGTAAATAAAACTACCCAGATCCAACCGCTAGATCACAACAACAGTCACTGGCATTGTCTGTGTTTCACCCAGCGCTGCGTTGTATTTTTCCCAGCATTTTTAGAGTTTATGTATCTGCTGTTAGACATTAAATAATTTCAAGTTTTTCTAAATGTTCAAAGGGTCATATACTGTACTCTGCAAACTGCATTCATCTCAGTCGCTGCGAGTGTGTTTTCTCTGTTAAGATTTGCGAGTGCTTTCGTCAGCATGTGCGCTCAGCTGGTAGACTTCCTTCATAGCGTCTGTCATGGTGCTTATACAAGACCGTATGTGTGATTTCTTGGTAGTTTCTCACAAAATGAATTCCACACTGAATTTACAGCCTTGAGATCTATGGGATCTACTACAACCTCTCACATTTCCGCCGTGTGTGGCCTCAGAAGAATTATCACGCACCTTTTCAGAGCATGTCTGGCCAGCCGTGTCTGCGTGAACTTCTAGCCTGAGTCATTCTGTTGGCACTCGCAGCTGCTCCACATGAACGCTCGTACGGCCATAGACGCTCATTAGCAACAACCTGTAGACGCTGATGTGAAACCTCCTTACCTGCTTTCACCTCCACGTAATTGGAAGAAATGTTTGATGTTAAATCCTGCGAACAGATGATGTAATGATGAGCTTTGGTTTTGTTAAGACCTGAATGAACAGCGTTAGTCACACTAACCAACGGCTCACTAGCTAGCTTTTCACTAGCTGGAACATCTCCTCATTCCAAAAAGCCTCATTTTTTTGTTCTCCTCTGAGATCATTCTTACAGCAGTTTTATTTATGCATTAGCTAATGTGAGATCATGCTTAGTCTCACAGAACAGGTCTCTGACTCATAATATATACAGTAATGTAGATCTGTAGCTTAACTTTGGTTGCTCTGTTTAATTTTGACTTTCAAAAGCACCAAAGATCCTAGATTACAGATTGAACATCAAATCTTGTTTGCTTATTTGATGCTACCGCCGATTTGACTCAATCTCGGATTTTTTGTGTTGTTGTCATACTGTACACTGTACTAAAATAATTTTCAGAAGTTGTCAAAACAGATTTTTGCAGTGTGTTTTAGAAGAAAATGCTATTTCAGTTTTTCTACTATAAGATTTCTTGCTTTCAGTGTGCTATACATTTTTTTTAATTATTTGTGAAATTTACTAGCAATTTCTGAGTGAAAACTGTTTAGTAAAATAAATTCTGCACCATTTTTTCACTATATATAAGGAATTTTCCTATCATATGTGAACCTGGACCACAAAACTAGTCATAAGGGTCAATTTTTAAACATATATATAACATTTATGAATCCGAAAGCTAAATAAATAAGCCTTCCATTGATGTATGGTTTGCTAGAATAGGGCAATATTTGGCTGATACACAAATATATTCTGAGGGTGCAAAAAATCCAAATATTGAGAAAATCGCCTTTAAAGTTGTCTAAATGAAGTTCTTAGCAATGCATATTACCAATCAAAAATTAAGTTTTCATATATTTATGGTAGGAAATTTACTAAATTTGTTAATTTGATAACATTTTGGCATTAAAGAAAAATTATTTTGACCCAAACAATCGTCTATTGCTACAAATATACCCGTGCTACTTACGACTGGTTTTGTGGTCCAGGGTCACATCTGAACAATTCAAGTTTAAAGCAGCTTTTCATATTTTTGTCGGTCTGCACCGAAAACAATGCACTTAATCGAATCAAAAACATATGGGCATTTCTAAACATCTAATCTAATTTCTAGTCTAAATATTTCTTAACCAAAAACACTGGGAAGCTAATCAATTACATGAAGCGTTCAAACAAACCAATTTACTAACTCATGAATCAAATTTACCAAAGTGGAGAAGTGGAATAGACAGTTTTGGATATTTTATTATGGACTCTATTTACTCAACAGCAAAGTTGCATATGCAATACAACAAAACAAAACAAAACAAAACAAAAAACAATGTAGCGTTTTGCAACACTACACTGTGGGAAAAAGTACACTCTAAAAAATGCTGGGTTAAAACCAACCCAACTTGGGGTTATTTTGCAACCCAGCGCTGGATAAATATTGGACAGAACACATGCTGGGTTATTTTGACCCAGCTGGTTGGGTTAAATGTTTTTACCAAACATTTATTTAAGTCAACTATTGTTTATTATATTGCTGGTTTAAAATGGCTGGAACTTATAAAAAACACACACAGAATTACTAGAGGCAACAGCAATAATCAAAAGATGAACATTTATTATTAAGCAAGAACACATAGACAAAACACAAGACAAATTGAATTTATTTGGGTGAATACAACATAGTTAACAATATTACATAGATTTAAAGTCATTTAACAAGCATTTTAGATATTAAACATGTAACATTTAAAAGTAGAATTTTAATTTTAGTGCATTAAACCATAATCGGCCTCGCATTTCACTCAAAGCTGAAAGATGCTGTGACTGACTCCAAAACATGCCCATAAACAAACAGTACACTTTGAAAAATGCTGGGTTGCTTTTTTTTAACCCAACCACTGGGTTGAGCCTGTCTCTGATGAAACAACCCAGCTGCTGAGTTACAGTGAGAGCGCAGGCTTTTCGAGTCATTTACAGGAGAAAGCGGTTCTCAGCGCTGCCAATTTGGTGCACTTCTTCAGCAAAATAAAGGTTTGTACACATTTTATTTTATTTATATCATTACTGTGCTGTAAATTTTATTATTTTATGCAACGCAACATAAGGACGAGATGTCAGTCAGCTGCATCAGCAGCGGCTGTTTCGCATGATGGAAATGCCTTTTCCCTTGCATAAAATAAATGGATTTTATTTGTTAGTTTGATATTAAAATATGTTCTCTAATGTCAGTACTGTTCGTTTATGAGCAGTTTTTGGAGTCAGTCACGGCATCTTTCAGCTACGAGTGAAACGTGAGGCCACGGTCTGAAGTTTGGAATTACCCCACTGAACAGCAGTCCTTCACCGGCTCAGATTTCTGCGACACACCAGCGTGAGAATTAGCACAATTTCAGTAAAAAGCGATTGCAGAAAATGGTTGAATACACTAAAATTAAAATACTACTTTTAAATGTTACATTTTTATGTCTAAAATGCTTGTTAAACAAGTTTAAATGTATGTAATATTGTTATCTATGCTGTATTCAACCAAATAAATTCAGTTTGTATTTTGTCCATGTGTTCTTGCTTAATAATAAATGTTCATCTTTTGATTATTGCTGTTGTCGCTAGTAATTCTGTATGTATGTTTTTATAAATTACAGTCTATTTTAAACCAACAATATAATAATTTTTAAACAATAGTTGACTTGATACCCAGCATGTTTGGTAAAAACATTTAACCCGACCAGCTGGGTCAAAGTAACCCAGCATGTGTTCTGTATATTTACCCAGCGCTGGGTTGCCAAATAACCCAAGTTGGGTTGTTTTTAGCCCTGCATTTTTTAGAGTGCATTATCATAAATGTCGTATTTACCTGTGCCCTTCAGCAAGCAGGAAATAAACAGAAATTAAATAAAGTTATCAAACACTAAATACTAAATTAAAATTAGATTCATCCTTAAAGCTACAAAAGTTATAGATTTCCTCTTTTTCTTTTTGTTCTTTGATTAATAGACATCGTAGCATCTGGGTTGTTACGTTATTTGACTGCTATTACTTTAAGAGCTGCCACTGAGAAGCTTGGAGATAGATAGATAGATAGATAGATAGATAGATAGATAGATAGATAGATAGATAGATAGATAGATAGATAGATAGATAGATAGATAGATAGATGGTTTATTATTAAACCATAGATGGCTGATCGTTATATAAATGACTTTTTCAGTCAACATGAGAAAGCAATTATCTTTGACAACTCAATCCACCATCTTATCAGATTTGTGTGTGTGTATGAAGATAAGAATTAACCAGGAAGGAATTAGCACATCTGTTGCACATCTTTATCTCATATTTGTCGAGGTACGTATGAACAGCTGGACCCAGACCTTGTGAACTAGATGTGTGTTTCATTGTATTGATACTTCAGTTCTTAAAAGTGCATTTTTTTTAAAAAAAGATGTATTTGCAGATTATTTAATATTATTGAAACTTAAAGAAAGTTCAACAGTTTCTTAACACACTTAGGTTTTAAAAGTGCACTTTGTAATAATGTTAAAATTAAACTTTATTTTAATACTAAGATAATATATTTTAAATGTACTAAACTGCAAGTTTATTTTTAAAACGTGTAATTACAAATATATTTAATGACATACACGTTTTAATAGAAATGACATTAAAGTATATTTTAGTTGATCATAAATGCTTGTCAGTACATTCAGCAGTACATTTTGAATACTATTTAAGTAATTGTACAATTACATATAACAATGTGCTTAAGTAAACTAATTGCATTTTTAATAAAACTAAACAATAGTAAACTGAACTATAACATTTTTATTTAACTGCAAATAACATACATTTAAGTGTGTGAAAAAAAATCTTTTTTTGCACCTGTATATTCTTTTAAAGCTTTTTTTTTTAAATGCCAGAGTGTACTTTTTTTTTTACAAGGGAGATCATCATCCAGGGCCATATTTTTGTTCAAAAGCACCCCGTCTGTCTATCCGCTGACATATAGAGGATGTGCAGCATTTTCACTATGAGTACCAAATAGTTGTAAAGGCGCAAAACAAACTATTTGCAGTGTAGTAGTATGATACCATTCACTTTCGAGTAACTTAGAAGACTGTTTAAAACTCGTTTGTTTACTAAATCAAGGAGTCTTTCTGTCAGCCGTCTGGCTGAGGGGCTGTGCATGAAGCCATATATATTTCTTGGCTGTCAGTTATGGTAAATTATGTTAAGATGAGTGCAGACAGCCGAAGGTCAAGTTTAAAGCAACTGTTTTGAACAGGAACGGCCACAATGAAAGATGTTAAACCCATTGAGACTAAGTCGAGAGGAACGAGCACAGTTCTCCTCCCAACAGCGTAACGACAAGAATTCGTGCTTGGCGAGCCTGACTCTAATTTCAGAGTGAACAATCAAATTCTCACTAACTGAGGGGAAATATAGCATAGCATTAACTAAAATATAGCCATGTGTCATTCAGAAATTGTTGAATGTCAAGGCTGTAAAACTCCAGTGTTATGGAAAAGACGTTAGTCGGACGTTCAAGGTTTTCCCACCAACAATCATTGAGGAACTGAAAAAACATTGGAACAATTATGAACGGGGGGGGGAGTGATTCCTGGTCAGTTTTATATCTCTCGAGGCCAGACTGGCAATGACAATTTGGGAGAGTCATTAGGAGAACTTTAAACACCGTCACACTTCTGAAATTCGCAAGCCATTGGGATGTTATGGGCCACATGGGACACGAGAGATAAACAAATGTGTTCCCAAAGAATATGAGCCAGAAATCTCTAGCAGTGGTAGGCTGAATAATCAGGAAACTTGGAGGACTGGCAGCTCAACTCACAGTTGCATCACATTTGCACATGGTTTCGCACCTGCAACTTATTCACTAACCACCTGAAATCCAGTTTAACCAGGCACTGTGCTGCGTCATTATCAATGCCAATTGCTAGTCTGCTGCATCCTAGACAGTGAAAATATATGACGTTATCAACAGGTGTAATTCATTTTGACTGAATTCCTCCAGCGTTAGGCCCTGTAGGTCCATTAATACTAAACTTTTGTTGTTTTGTGAGCTGTTTTCATTAAAGCTACTACTACTCACGCTTGAAACTAAATATCATGCCTCATTTGAGACTGAAGCGCAGTTCGTATGGAATGTCTCGTACCATGTGAAAAGATAGTTTAACAGTTAGCAATCAGCCACCATTTGAATGCTCTTTTAAACCGTGCTGTATTAGCTCATCTTCTTTGCATAATTGCACTCGATGTGATATTCATTGAGTTGTCAATGAAAAAAGATTCCTACTTCCTCATGCCACCGTACAATCTCAATCTCACTCCAGACTTCAATTAACAACATAACAGCCTCTTAACGAGACATGCCAGAATCTCCTGAAACAAACTGATAAAACATTCGCCTTGGGCTTCAAATGTCTGTCATTATGAGTTTAATTCAGCCTCTACTGTTCACCCTTTGCTAATTACAGCTTCCTCTCAGAGCTTTGGTAAATAGGGATAGTCAGGTTTGTTAATTTAGAGGACTTGCTGCTCTGCAAGGCAGTCGAATTTTCTTTCTTTAAAAGGAAAAGATCTTTTTATGCACACTAGCTAACAATGCTAAATGTTTAGCTTAAGCACCAGCGGCTACATTTCCTCTTGAAATGAGATCTGTGGTAGACAGTGTGGGAAAAGGTTTATTTCGAAAACCATGTAATTGAATTTGCCTGATAGGAGCAGTTTGCCTACAATTTGGCAAATGTTTAAAGAAGTTATTTTTTTATACACTAGCTAACAATGTTAAAGAATAATTCACCACATTCCCACTTAATTGTTCTTCAGAGCACTGGAGTAGCCACAATAAAAGTATCCTGTATTTAGTATATACCAAAAAAAAAACATTGGGTGTGTTTCCTATACAACAGCATATATAGCACAGCTCACAGCTCAACATGTCACTGGAGAAATTAACTAGCTAGTTACAACTGTTTTCCGAAATCGCAGTAACATGATCACACATCTGTTAAAAGTTTATTTAAAGTTAATGATTATTTGAAAGGTGCATTAGTAGTGATGCACCTTATTGCTGTCACGAATCTGGT
>JAHKKF010525468.1:15200-26410 GCA_019740295.1 Labeo calbasu | reverse complement strand
ATTACAATAATTAATTATATTTATATTATTTATTTGGAAATATAAGTATATTTTATTGCAGTCATGCATGTTTGCATGTTACTGGAGTTTTTTTTTTTTGTGTGTATTATATATTTCTAATATATAATGTATATATTATATTAATATATTAATGCTTTAATGACTATATGTTCACACCTATACAAAAATATTTGAAATAAATATTAAATCCTATAAATAAATAATATGTAAATAATGTTTATATAATTTTATTAAATTTAAGCAGATTTTAGTTGTGCTGGCATAACCAGTAGTGAATTTTATGCATGTTGGCATGTTATTAGATTTTCATGCGTTTCATTCATTTTAAAATTAAAATTTTTGCTAGAAGTTGCTTGAACGCGAGATACTCTTCCTGCAAATTTTGCAAGCGTGTCAGTGCATACAACTACTGTACAATGCTGTTCTGTAAATCCGCGCCTTTTTGTTGCGCTGCTACGATAAGACATGTCTTTTAAAACGGTGACAGGATGTGGCATGTTCACTGAGTCAGAAGAAAACGCCACAGGCCCCCCGTTGCACAGTGGGTTATGTAGCAGCATAGCCCATCTCTGTGTGAGCACTGCCTGAATAATAAAAACAAAAAGCATTTTGTTCTGTTCTGTGTGGCACAGAGGCTCTACACGATTAGCTTTCATTCTGAAGTCATCACTGGATGTGACAGAAAGGCATCATGGGGCACAGCATGCGACCTGGTCATGAACAGATGAACAGAGTTTTATATATCACTGCTGTCTTGTTGTGCTGTAGCAAATGTGTTTATAAAATGATTTAATGTTGTGTTTATCCTAAATCTCCTGTAAAGACCACAAAAGGCATTCACAATGCATTTAATAGACATGTATATGAATGAAACAAATTTTCGGTGATAAATAATATAGAACTATGACATCATGGAATAAAGTCGTTATTTTTGCTTTCTTTGCACACAAAAAGTATTTTTGTAGCTTTATAAAATTACAGTTGAACCACTGATGTCACACGGGCTATTACTACCTTTCTGGGCATTAAACGTATCATTGCTGTCTATGAATCAGGGTCAGAAAGTGCTTGAATTTCATCAGAAATATGGCTTTGGAATGAGATTATGCCGAGTAATTAATGACAGAATTTTCATTTTAGTATATTAGAGTATCTTTCCGTTGCTTTTTCAAAGAATGGGTGGCTTTTATGTTTTTTAGACTGTGACAGATAGAGCAATTTTTGGCTTTTATGTTTTTAGTCCTTATGCTGGTTGGAACAGGAGCAGCCTGCCCTCAGCGGAGGGTCAATGATGTCATCCCATGTGGCTTTGTATGGTTGTGGGAACATCGTTTCCCTCCATCATCGGGTGAAAGAAGCCTAAAATAGCCTGTTTACTGCCTCGGGCAAACCAACTTTACAGCCACATGAACCTCTGTGTGGAACCTGTAAGTGCAAGAATGAGGAGCAGCACTGTTTTTGTCAGCAGTAGTGCAAGTGTTGTTTTTCCATGATCTATGCATTGAGGACGAGTAGAGACCTTCTAGCCAGAATACATATTTATTGTCTCTCTGTCCATCTGTCTGTCATTTGCTCTCTCTGTCTGTTTGTGGTTTTATCTTTGTTTTGCTCCATCTGTCTTCTTGTTTCTCTATCTGTCTGTCTCTCTGTCTGTGTTGCTCTATCTGTCTGTCTTTTGCTCTATCTGTTTGTCTGTTGTTCTGTCTCTATCAATCTGTTGCACTGTCTGTCTTTTTGTCGCTCTGTTTGTCTCTTTATCTATCTGTCACTCTCTGTTGCTCTGCCTTTTGCTCTATCTGTCTGTCATCCAGTCTCTATATCCATTTGTTGCCCTGTCTATCTCTTTGTTGCTCTGTCATTTGCTGTTTGTCTGTTGCTTTATCTGTCTCTGTTGCTCTGTTTCTGTTGCTTTATCTGTCTGTCTGTTGCTCTGTCTATTTACCTGTCTTTTGCTCTGTCTGTCTGTTGTTATGTCTCTCTATCCATCTGTTGCCCTGTCTGTCTTTTTGTCGCTCTGTCGGTCTATTTGTCTGTCTCTCTGTCATTTGCTTTGTTTGTCTGTTGTTTTATATCTCTCTGTTTGTCACTCTATCTGTCTGCCTTTTGCTCTGTCTGTGTTTCTGTTGTTCTGTCTCTATCTGTTGCCCTGTCTGTCTTTTTGTCACTCTGTCTGCCTGTTGCTTTTTGCTGTATCTGTTGCCCTGTCTCTGTCGCTCTATATGTCTGTCGCTCTATCTATCTCTCTGTCTGTCTCCCTGTCATTCTGTCTTTCTATCCATCTGTTGCCGTCTGTCTTTCTGCCGTTCTCTATCTGTCTGTCGCTCTGTCTGTTGCTTTATCTGTCTCACTGTCACTCTGTCACTGTATCTGTCTGTTGCTCTGTCTCTGTCACTCTGTCTGTCTTTAGCTCTATCTGTCTGTCTGTCACTCTGTCTCTCTATCCATCTGTTGCCCTGTCTGTCGCTCTGTCTCTGGCACTCTCCCTCTATCTGTCTGTCTTTTGCTCTATCTCTGTCTGTTGCTCTGTCTCTCTCACTCTATCTGTCTGTCTTTAGCTCTATCTGTATGTCACACTGCCTCTCTATCCATCTGTTGCCCTGTCTGTCTTTCTGTCGCTCTGTCTCTGTCACTCTCACTCTATCTGTCTGTCTTTTGCTCTAAGATTGAGGACAAGCAGAGACCTTCATAGCCAGAATACATATTTTATTTTGTTTAGGCAGAGAAAATACTGTTCAGAGAAAAGGAAACCAAAAAACACCAAAAATAAACTCTTTTTCGTAAGGTTGGCCTTCACACAGCGTAGAAAGAAAGAGAACATAAAATCAGCAAATATATGGATGTCCTCCACTGAAAGGTCATCCATAGTGTTAAAAGGCTGGATGATTAGGGTAATTGAGCATTGTGTGCCAACAATTTAATTATCCTCGCCGTTTAGGCTGAGTTTGTGTGTGACATAGATGACCTTTAGGTCATGGGCTGGCATTTTAGTGGGAGCTTTTGGCTGTACTAAGACAATCGTAGTTGTGCTTGTGAGCGAACAAACAGAACAATAAGCAAAGTGTGGGCGGTGGAGAAAATAGTTATGAGGACAGACTGAGCAGCAACAGAACAGGGTTTCTAGAAGAAGAGAATTCAGTTGTTCTAACAGAAAGCACATGCAGGTGACGATCAGAAATGCATTTACTCAGTCCTACACAGTTTGATGTACCGAAAACAGAAAAAACACAAGAGGGAAGTCTATAAAATCATGCACATGAAGTGTTTTGCTTGGTTTGGGGGTCATTGAGTTAGATTGCAGCCCAAGGGCTCAATTAACATTTGATTGGGCTGGCTGAAGTCCTTCTTATCATCTAAGGGCAGAGTTGGCTTTCTAAAAGGAAATGAGGTCTGAAAACACAGTCTTTGTTAGTAAAAGGCAGTTTCGGGTGAGAGATTTAGCTAAAATTTAGGTTTTGCGAAAGTAACTTTCTGATTAGTTTTCTGAGACATTTAAAAGTATAAAATCAGGTTTGGTGATTGTTTAGGAGATACCAAAATGTGCAGCTTCTTGTGAACTCTTTGTTACATTATTTTACAAGAATATAATTCACTTGTATTGTAATTAAAATCACCAGTTAGAGAATATTACTCATCAGTCTTTAAACATCAATTCAATTTTTAGCTGTGTAAGATTAGCTGTGTACCCCATTTTTCATTTCGATAAAGGCAATTTTAAATGTCATAACACAATCTTCCTCCTCCTGAGGTTTATTACATTTATTCAAAACTAATTTAGCACAGCAAATAATAATAATTAAAAAATCATAGTTGGCAGATTTCTGTAATAGCACAGAAACAAACGACGAAGAATAAAGAAGGAAAGATGAGAGAGGAGAGGCCTGTGTATGTTGATCTGGCACAAGGGAACACTACAGTCCAGATGCAGGCGTCCGTCTGTCGACTTCCTCTCTGATTACATGGGTACGGTCATGTCGGCTGTTGGGCACATAGGTCCGAGGTCACATGTTTTTGTTGTTGTCATGGTGATGGCACTGGCTGCAAGCAGGTGGATCCAGGAAGGGAAGCTCCTGCTCTGTGCTGTGGAGCCGGAGCACTCTGGAGTTCAGATCCACACAGCACTGGAACAGAGAGCAGATCACTGCATCACATCTAGTGTATTATGCTAGTTATTACGTTGACTTGACAATATTATTGCCTGGTATCTATCCATCTGACTATCTGTCTGTCTATCTATCTGTCTGTCTGTCTATCTATCTATCTATCTATCTATCTATCTATCTATCTATCTATCTATCTGTCTGTCTGTCTGTCTGTCTGTCGCTTAATCTATATGTCTATCTTCTGTCTCTCTGTCCGTCTGTCGCTGTCTGTCTCTGTCTGTCATTTGCTCTGTCACTTTATCTGTCTATCTGTCTCTCTGTTGCGCTCCCTTTCTGTCTGTTTTTGTCCGTTTGTTGCTCTGTCTGTCGCTCTATCTGTCATTTGCTCTCTGTTGCTCTGTCTGTTGCTCTACCTGTCTGTCTGTTGCTTTATCTCTGTCTCTGTCACTCTATCTATCTGTCTGTCTTTTGCTCTCTCTGTCAATCTGTTGTTCTGTCTGTCACTTTATCTGTCTATTTGTCTCTCTGTCTTTCCGTCTGTCTCTGTCCATTTGTTGCTCTGTCTGTCACTCTGTCTTGTGCTCTGTCTGTCTGCCGTTTTATCTCTGCCTCTGTCGCTCTGTATGTTTGTATGTCTGTTTGTCGCTCTGTCTCTCTGTCTCTCTGTCTTTCCGTCTGTCTCTGTCCATTTGTTGCTCTGTCTGTCACTCTGTCTTGTGCTCTGTCTATCTGCCGTTTTATCTCTGCCTCTGTCGCTCTGTATGTCTGTTTGTCGCTCTGTCTGTGGCTCTGTCTGTCTCTGTATCTGTCGCTCTGTCTATATGTCTGTCTGTCGCTCTATCTATCTGTCTATTGCTCTATCTATCTGTTTTTCTGTCTCTGTCTGCTGCTCTGTCTGTCATTTGCTTTATTTGTCTGTCGCTCTATCTATCTGTCGGTCTATTGCAATATTTGTCTATATCTGTTGTTCTGTCTCTCTGTCCATCGCTCTGTCTGTCTGTCACTCTCTCTATCTCTGTATTTGTCACTCTATCTGTCTATCTAACTGTTTATCTGTTCTCTGTCTGTTGCTCTATCTGTCTGTCGTTCTGTCTCTCTGTCCGTCTGTTGCTCTGTCTGTCGCTTTACCTGTCTATCTGTTTCTTTGTCTGCCGCTCTATCTGTCTGTCTCTGTCGCTCTGTCTATCTATATATCTGTCTGTTTCTCTGTTTGTCGCTCTTTCTGTCTGTCTGTCTGTCTGTATGTATGTCTGTCGCTCTCTCTGTCTGTCTGTCACTTTATCTGTCTCTCTGTCTGTTGCTTTATCTATCCATCTGTTGTTCTGTCATTTGATTGTTCTATCGTTCTAATACTATCATTCAGTCTGTCATTCTGCCTAACTGTCTACCTCTCTGTCTCTGCCCCAGCAACCAATCATGACACCTTAACAGCTGCTTAGAAATACAACAACTCTAACAACCTGACAACTGCCAATCAGCCCTTTAGAACACCCACGTAACAGCCATCCTTAATCTCTCTTACTCTTTGTCTGTCTGTCAGACCTGCAAACATTTCAAGCTATTATCTTTCCAGCTTTTAAAACTATTGTCAACGTATAAACATCAAAGCTTGTCTTGATGAAATTTCCAATTTAATTTTTTTTAATAAGAATTTTGAGCAAGGACATTTCAAAACACAGTAACTACGGCAACACTGGAATTGAGAACAGTGGCTTTCTGTATTCTGTATTCATTTGATTGCAGTTTTCAGTCTCACTTCTCTAAATCTAATCCTAGCTGAAGCAAACCCATATGTCACAGGACAGATCATAGTCTGACCTGATCACAGCTTAGTTCTTCTAACAAAGCGTAAATACTGTATTGAGCAAAATTGTTGATAAACATGTTTTGTTGTTGTTTTGCCACTGTAACAGTCCAAGGAGAATTTATATATTCCAGGTGAACAGAGTGGCTGAAATGTTTTATTCTGCTGTTTATTGTCTCCACATAGGCCTGCGCTGGTTTTGTGGATCCTTCTCCCTGCATACATTATCTTTTCTTCTGACAAGACTAGTAATTTGCATATGCTTGTACAGATACTGTCCTCGCACTTTCATTCTCTAGCCTTCTCTCTCTCATCCCCTCACGCTATCATACTTGATAAAGGATTTTCGATTCTTTTAATAGCATTTAGCTTCCTCCTCATAACTCATGTAAACCTCAAAGGGGAAATTTCCCCCCTGGCATTTGAAATAATCTCAAACCACGTTCAGAGCTGATTCAATATTTAGATATACGCTCAGAAAATAACTCCTCCATCATGTCCAAACCCACTTAGCGTCAGAACCCATCTAACATAGCCTCAGAAATTCTTTCATAAAAAAGTATTTCATAATTCGATTTATTTTATGTCGTAATGGTTTCAGCTTTGATTTACTGATAAAATTAAAACTTTGAATGCACTTCAAGTCACTTTTGATCATAATCATAATCATATAAGTCACTTTGCTAAATGATGTAAATAAATGTAAATGTCTTTGAGGCTGGCAATTAAACTACGATTATAAATTTGACAGTTAAACTATGAATATAAGATTGTAATTTGCATTATGTCTCATTTAAATGTATGAAGACTAGTGGGATAGAAACCAGACGTTACAAGACTCTGAAAATGAGGTTAAATAAATGCAGGGCTTACTTTGAGTTCCAGCAGAGTCTGTAGACCCAGACACACATCAAATGTGGCGTCCTCTGTGAACACACAAAAGATGAGACTCAAACGTGGAAGACAGAGAGAGAATATCTATCGCCTTTAGGCACAATTTTATTCTTTCTTTAATTAGTAGAGCACACGCGGAGGCTCGATTAAAACTAGCGCCATTAGTAGCTTTATAATACATCTGTATGCAGTGCATGCAGAAAACACGGCCGGCAATGTGCCCAGGTCGTGTACTCGTCTGTTACGTAATTCCTCTGTGTTGCCCACGTCTCTTTGTCCGAGCATTCCCAGACTGCTGTCTGAATTAGAAAAAGGTCAGTGGCTCAGTCTGAAAGCTGAATGCAAAAACAAGCTAAAGAAATGTGTATGAATATCCCTTTTTGCACTCTCATAAGACTTTTCTGTTTGCATTAAACTTATATTTAGACATTACTGGTTGAAAGCGGTTCTGTGAGCACAGACTTGTAGGAGAATCAGACAGAGTCTCTCAGCTATTCTCTCTCTCTGGTGTAATCATTGCATTGTATTGGCAGTATAGGCAGTGCATTTTCAGAAGTGACTGGAGAAACTTTGAAGTCTGACCTATGACCTGGGCAGTGCATTGCACTCTTTCTCTGCCCAGCTGCAGGTGCAGGGACTTCACTGTCTCCACTGTCAAATCACTGAGCGGCAGCTTGTCATGAGGTTTGTCTTCTAGGTTGGTTTTCAATCTGAAGAAAAAACAAGCATTTAGAAAATAATGTCATTTTTTGTTTCATACTTTTGTGGAAACTGCATTCTGGATTTTAGAAATTTCAAAAGATCAGCCTTTATTTGAAATAGATATCTTTTGTAACAGTACAGTATTAATAATAATAAGAAGAAGACGAAACGTTTCTTGAGGACCAAATGAGCATATTAAAATGATTTCTGAAGGATAATCTGACACTGAATACTGGAGTAATGGATGCTGAACATTCAGCGTTGCCATCACAGAAACAAATTACATTTTACTATATATTCCAATATAAAACTGTTATTTTAAATTGTAAAAATATGTCCCAATATTACTGCATTTTATTACTGCTTTACTACATCAAATAAATGCACTCATGGTGAGCATAAAAGACTTTTTAGTGAAATAAAAATCAAAAGGTGTTTGTTTGTTCAGCTAATTTCAGTAATTCTGGATAAAAAATATTTACAGGTAACTGTACGCTCAGTTTCAGTAATACAAATTACATAAATGGATAATGATTGGTGGATTTTAACTGCAAAACAACAAAAATACCACCATTTCTGAGCTAATTTTGGTCATTTTAGGCCACAGAAGTAAGAAAAAAGTCTGTTTGGTGTGTGTGTGTGTGTGTGTGTGTGTGTGTAAGGGCCGGTTTGAGTTTTAGACCATCAGAGTGAAGACAGATTTGTAAAGTGAGGACATTTTGGCCAGTCCCCACTTTCTGAGACCCCTTTAAAAGCCTCTTTGAGGGTCAAGACTTGGCTGTGTTTTCCCTAGGTTTATGGCTTTGGGAGGAGGGGGGTTTGGGATTTTATCGATAATGATAATTAGACGATATTTTGCTGAGTGTGTTATTGTGCTGGTATCTTAAGGACTACCTTGGACAGCTGACTCCTGAATTTGCAGTGATAGGAATTAATCTTTGCCAGCAAGTTTAAATTGCTTTTTACCTTTTATGGGCATTTCTACCTTTATAAAACATTTTTTTCTAAACGTGTGCCTCATCTTTTGAGTCAAATTCTTACATTTAACCAGTCAGTTAGAATAACAAGACATTTGGGCTGTTACCAAGCAAATGAAATCAGTATTAAAGGAGAAGTCCACTTCCAGAACAAAAATGTACAGATAATGTACTCACCCCCTTGTCATCCAAGATGTTCATGTCTTTCTTTCTTCAGTCGTAACGGAATTGTGTTTTTTGAGGAAAACATATAGTGGACTTCAATGGTGCTCCGAGTTTGAACTTCCAAAATGTGGTTGTAAACGAACCTAGCCGAGGAAGAAGGGTCTTATCTAGCGAAACGGTTATTTTCATAAAAATAATACAATTTATAAACTTTTTAATGTCAAACGCTCGTCTTATCTTACTCCGCTTGAACTCTGTGTTGAAAAACTCCCACCTTATGTTCTCCCTCAACTTCAAAATCGTCCTATATTACCGTTTTACCTTTTTTGTTAAGGCCATTTGATCTACTTGGCATGTTTACTTTGCAAAGACTGGGTCGGTACTGCTGCAGCGATGTAGGATGATTTTTAAATGGTTTTTGAAGTTGAGGCAGAAAATACGATTGGAGTTTTTTGACATACCCTAACTGTCTTGAGTCAGAATACACAGAGTTCAGGCAGAGCAGACAAGATGAACGTTAGAGATTAAAAAGTATTTAAACTGTATTTTTTTAATGAAAATAACCCATCGTTTTGCTAGATAAGACCCTTCTTCCTCAGCATTTGGAGTCGTTTGAACCCGCATTTAAACTGCATTTTGGAAGTTCAAACTCTGGGCACCATATCAGTCCATTATATGGAGAAAAACCCTGAAATGTTTTCCTCTTGTAACGTAATTTCTTTACGACTGAAGAAAGAAAGGCGCAAACATCTTGGATAACAAGGAGGTGAGTACATTATCTAAAAATTTTTGTTTTGGAAGTGGACTTCTCCTTTAACAAAATTCATCTTTACAATGCAGAGGAAACACAGAAGCTGCATCGGAAGTGGCATTTAGATGTATTTACACTGTTTAATGCAGCTCAGGCCTCAAGGGGACATGGAATGCTTTAACCTACAGTTACAAATGCATAAATAACGTTTAGATATTTTAAACATAATTTAAAAATGAAAAGAAAGGCTACTTTAAATATAAAATCAAAACGGCCAGTAGGTGGCAACAAGTCACTTTTAAGTGAGTCATTGCAATTGAACAGAATCATTTAAACGGTTGATTCATTCAGGAACTAAACGTCGTCACGTTGCTCAGAGACGCAAAAGAGTAACGTTACTGTGTTTGGAATGATTTTTGTTGGCGAAATTTTGCAAAAACAGGAAATGTACTGTCTAAAACGTAAGTCTTTTAATATTAACTTCTTGTTTATTGAACTGTTGTATAAAATCAATCCATGTAGAGATAGAAATGACATGCCGTCGTGTAAATAAGATAAATAACATAACAAGGCTATTTAGTTTGTTTAATAAACGAACAAGGTCAACAATGGACAATGGACCTGTTCTATAGTAAAGGTAACCTTAAATGACTATTGTTGTAATCTGGTGCTAAATAGAAAATAAAATGAAATAAAATTAAGGGCTCCCCCTAATATAATGGTAGGGGAAATACTGGTTAGGGATCAGGTTATAATTGGGTAAAGGTTTAGGGTAATGGTTTGGGTGAGACACTTAGTTCTGATGGATAGGTTTAGGGTTAAGGAGCTAGAGATTGCATTGTGTCAAAGTATGCCCTCACAAAGATAGCTATAAAGAGTTTTGTGTGTATGTGTTTGTGTTTATTACACTTACCCCAGTCGTCTGCAGCATGTTTTAGAGATGTGGTTGTGTTGGCACCCTGTGTTTATGGATAACATCACCTCTGCATCTCCACACTGCAAAATGAACATTTGGTCTTAACTCGGATGAATTCCCTGATTTTTTCCCTTCTTATGATGTCTTTTCCACACCTTTCGTGTGACAGGAATTTTAAATATCGGAACACGTTATCAGTCAGAGTCTAACAACATAGCACAGTCTGCCAACTATAGTTTCACACAGATGCGAAGTTGAGACACTACAGTATGTTAAAGCAAAGCTATTAGCTTTTGGTCTTTTAAATAGACAGTGCCAGGCTTTGTTTTTGCGTTGTCTGACACTATCAGGATTGATATTTTAATACCGTCTGAGGATAATAGTTTTGGTTAATAATAGACCGTCACTGTCAAAGGTATTCCTGACGTTTCGCTTCAGCGAGTCGTTTTATTCTCAGTCTGTCCTTTCACCTGAAATTCCGTCAGTGCTTGCAGAATTCAGAGCTCGTCGGATGAATAATGACCCTGTGTTTTTGCAGCATTTGCTCTTCGGGAGCTCTAAGTGCCTGTTCATGCCGCTTGCTTGACATTTATAGGTAAATAATTTGTTCCGTATTAGCAGAATCAGTGGATTGTTGTTAACTCATTAGCCATTAGCTCGTCTTCTGATGGATCCCGTCACATGTTTTGGGTCATAGCATATTAGCATTTGTTTAAACAGTGACAGCATTGAATACAGTAGCTGACTTCAGCTATTAATGTGTGTTATTTGTGGCTTTTTTTCTTAGTAGATAAGCAAAAATTGAGGAAGTTTTTTTATTTAGTCTTTTCTTACTTCCTATGAGCAAAAATGCACATTTTGTTTGGAAGAAAAATAGATA
>JAHKKF010525468.1:1758-12209 GCA_019740295.1 Labeo calbasu | reverse complement strand
AAAAAAAAAAAACACACAGCTGTGGATCATTCAGGTAACAACACAGTATTAAGAATCAAGTGTATGTAAACTTCTAACTGGGGTCATTTTTTATAAATTCAACTATTATTTTTTGCGGACTATATGTAAACGTCTTTTATGTGAGATTCATCTTATTCATGTCAGTGCTAAATAAAAAATAACATGCATTTTGTATGAGCCCTCTTATTTTGGTAATATATTCACCTTTTGCAGATTCTGCAATGTGTATGTAAACTTTTGACTTCAACTGTATGCAAGTCTTTATTCATTTCTGAGTGTCATTCCCTGCACCCTGTCAGAATATTTGTTCCTTCATTGGAAAAGATTTTGAGAAATTTAGCATTAGCATTAGGCTACATCACTTGCTCTCCAATGGATCATTTGCAGTGAATGGGTGCCGTTAGAATGAGCGTTCAAACAGCTGAAAAAGCCATCTCAGTAATTCACACGACATCAATTAATGTATTGTGAAATGAAAAGCTGCATGTTTATTAGAAGCACATTCATCATTCCAGCTAAAATACGAGTCCTCTAACCATAATGTTCAGTCTCAATCTAACTCAGTCTAAAGCATAGATAAAACAGCTTTTAAAAACCCATTGCAAATGTTTTATTGAAAGTAGTAATTTGCAGGGCTTGTTTTGTTTGTTTTTATGGACAGCTTGTGTATACTGAGGCCAGTAAGAAACTATTAACTACTTTTCATCCTTCTAATTACAAAATTAAGTAGTTAAAAATGTCTATAAATTAATAAAACTGATTCAAGATCAGGTAAAAAACCATACACGCTGGTTCAGTGGTTCGCTACTAGGGGGTGATCTCAATGAACTTGCATGATTCACAGATTTACAGAAATCAGAAGGGCAAACCACTGAAATTTTGAAACGTTTTAAAACAATTATGACATAATGTAACATCTTTTACTGAAATCACGTGACTTGGCAGTTTGATACGTGCTCCGAACTACTGTTTCGAAACAACTGATTCACAAAAGTTTTAAGCTTCACGAAGCAGTGCTTAATTATCTCCGAGACGTTTTTGTCAGCTGTTTGAACTCTCATTCTGACGGCACCCATTCACTGCATAGCATCTGTTGATAAACAAGTGGCGTATTTAGTGATGCTAAATTTCTTCAAATCTGTTACAGTGATAAAACAAGCTCTTTTCTCAGATTTCTCATCTCAGATGGCCTGAGGTTGAGTACATTTTCAGCAAACTTTCACTTTTGGTTGAGCTATTCTTTTAAGCGAAGAAATTAATTTAAATTGCATTAATAATGAAATAAGAAATGCGAAATGCTATAAAAAACAGTTGAACTCTGCAAGATACTCCCTTTGTGAATTGTGTTATGTCTTTATTTGATTGCTGCCATTACATATCTGTGTATATGGGTGCAATGGTGCATGTGTGATATATTTATAATGATGGTAGCTCTGCATGGAGCAAAACGTGCATGACTTCTCTGCCTCAAAGTGAAACTTATCTTTCCAGAAGAGGAGGCATTACCACTATGGTGCATTTGCTATGTAAAACGTTGGCCCACTTATCTGGCTGTTCATTATCGAAGCTTTAATTAGGTTCTGACGGTTTCTTTTCGCCTTTTAGCTCACCTGTGATAACACGACTGCATGTGTATTCCAGAACATTCAGTTCATTTGAAATTCAGATGACAGTTTTCATTCATATAACTTAATATGAGTCTTTTATAACCTTGTTTTTGGCAGTAGCTTTCCTTTGTAGTTGTCTCTTGTATCACTTTATGGTCTGTTTTTGTCTCACATAATAAATTCATAATACTATAAGGCTCAGTTTTTAACATTAGGTGTCATAAACTAACAATGAACTGAATTTTACAGTAGTTATTTATATACACTACCAGTCAAAAGTTGAATGTTTTTTAAGAATTCTCTTCTGCTCAACAAGCCAGCATTTATTTTATCCAAACTACAGCAAAAGCAGTAATAATTTGAAATATTATTACTATTTAAAATAACTGTTAACTGTAAAATGTAATTTATTCCTATGATCAAAGCTACATTTTCAGCACCATTACACCAATCTTAAGTGTCACATGATCTTTCAGAAGTCATTCTAATATGCTGATTTGCTGTTCAAGAAACATTTTTTCTTCTCATTATTATTATCAATATATAAAACAGTTGAGTAAATTTTTTCAGGATTCTTTGATGAATATATTGATGTATATATTGATGTATATATATATAACAGTTATTTTAAATAGTAAAAATATTTCAAAATTTGACTTTTTGCTGTACTTTGGATTAAATAAATGCAGGCTTGGTGAACAGAAGAGAAAACATTTGACTGGTAGTGTAGATTAATGCTAATTTATAGATATACTATTGTTTATGTTTGCTCATTATACATTAATTGAATCTTAATTTCACATCAATTAATTAAAATTAATGTATTTTTAAGTGATCAGAAATTAAACTCTTCTAACTATGCATTTTGCTTGTTATTACCTTGCTGTGAGCTGGAAAAGCTAACATTGCATCACATCAGGTAACATAATTTGAGTTCAGTGTTTCATTGATTGGTCTTCTTGTTCTTGAGTTGTCAGCTGACATGTGTAGGCTGAGGAAATTAGCTGCTGTTTGGTTCACGCCCAACCCTGTGGTTAATCTGCTTTAATTTAGGGTCTATTTTTACCACACTTAATCACTGCATGAATGGAGTGTGATGGAGACGGGGTCTTGCAAGATGGGTAATTTTGATGATGTTTAGTCTGCAAAAAACGGAAATTGATGGTGCTGGAAAACCTTAAAATATCAGGGAAATTTAAAATAGTTGTTTCTAGGGCTAAAGCAATGATCTAAAAAAAAAGAAGTTTTTTAAAAACTTTTTAAATTAATTCTTGTTTAGTAACCTCGAACATTTAGAGAAGTCATGGAGTTTAATTTAGATGATTTAAAAATTAATTTAAAAGAATTTTCACTTAAAAGTCTTTAGCTAGTAAAAAAATGGTTAGGAACCTCAGTAAAAGAAAAAACATTAAAAATTAATGAAAATAAAAAACCTAGTAGATTAACTTTGCGCAGCTGGATTGAAATTCAGTAGCCAGTCCTATTCCTCTCAAATATATAATATCATTCCAAACTCTGGGGTCAGTCAGACTTTTTGATGAATAAATTGATTTCTATTTTAAATAAATTATGTTATATTCATCAAATAAACCGTTCAAAAGTTTTGGATCGGTAAGATTTTTTTTTTTTGTTTTTTTGAAGAATTCTGTTCTGCTCATCAAGACTGCATTTATTTGAACAAAAATACAGAAAAAACAGTAATAGTATGAAATATTATTACAGTTTAAAACATGGTTTTCACTTTTTAAAATATTTAAAAATATAATTTATTTCTGTGATGCAAAGTTGAATTTTTATCAGTCATTACTCCAGTCTTCAGTGTCACATGATCCTTCAAAAATCATTCTAATATGCTGATTTATTACTTTTATTATCAATGTTGGAAACAGTTGTGCTGCTTAATATTTTTTGGAACCTGTGATACGTTTTTCATAATTCTTTGATGAATAAAAAGTTAAAAAGAACAGAATTTATTCAAAATATAAATCTTTTCTAACAATGTAAGTCTAACAATGTAAGTCTAGAAGTATTGATTTCTTTCAAAAAAAGAAAGAAAAGAAAGGAAAAGAAAAATTTACTGACCACAAACTTTCAAATGGTAGTTTATATTGTTATTAAACAGCACAACTAATAGTTTAATACTAATATTATACTAATAGTATAATAAATCAGCAAATTAGAATGATTTCTGAAGGATCATGTGACATTGAAGACTGAAAATTCAGCTTTGATCACAGGAATAAATTATATTTTAAAATGTATTCACATAAAACACAATTATTTTACTTTGAAATAATATTTCACAATATTACAGTTTATTTCTGAATTTTTGATCATATAGCAGCCTTGATGAGCATAAGAAACAACAGTTTATATTGTGGTTTCCTTTAACTTTAATAATAAGAATTTTATTTATTTATTTAAGCAGCAAATCAACATATTAGAATGATTTCTGAAGGATCATGTGACACTGAAGCATCACAAGGAATAAATTACATTTCAGAGTATATTCAAATAGAAAACAGTTATTTTAAATTGTAATCACATTTCGCATTATTACCGTTTTTACTGTATTTTTGATCAAATAAATGCAGCCTTGGTGAGCATAAGTAAGTTCTTTAAAAAACATAAAATCTTATCGACCCCAGACTTTTGAGTGGTAGGGAATGTGACCCAAAATCATGGCTTATAATAATATCTCATTTTGATTATTATTTAGGTTTTTGTGACTTACGTAAAGCGTTAAAAATGATGGGTCAGAGCGATGTTATATCACCATACAATGAGTCACTTGCGCTCCAGTTACATCATCTGTATTGTAAACTTGGCATGAGGTGCTTCACTGATTTGGGCTTTTTAGATGCATACTCGCCCTCTAAAACCCTCTCAAACCACACCGTCGAGAACAATCGGCTGTGAGAAAAATAAAACCATGAGTCATAGGCAGCCAGTGCTCGCGTTTTGTCATTACAGCAAGCTGTTATCGCTTCTATTATAGGCACAGACAGCTGAAAAAGGCTGAAAAGAGCTCGGCTCATCAGTGTGAATGCCTACCTTACACTGGACCACTAGAGCTGAGAGGGTGGATGCTCTCTCGCCCTCTTTGAGGCCTTTCTTCGTCTCGTCTTCCATTTTATTTTTCTGTTTGGACTCTGTCTTTCCGCCTGCATCGCTGCTGTCCCCTTCATCTTCATCATCCTCGTCCTCATCAGACCTTAGGCTCTTCTCGCTCTCCTCCGGAGACTCCCTCTCCTCTGTGGAGTCATCCACCGTGCTTTCGCTCCTCTCCTCCGGCTCTCCGCCTTCTTTGCTCTCTGCCAGGGGTGAGCGAACATGAGATGGGACGTCCCGGGCTTCTCCACGCAAACGTGGAATGTTGCCCTCCAGGAGACGGCGCTGAACGATGCTGTGGGGTTGCTGTATGGGGCACATAGGAATTGGAAACGATGTCAGTCATTGCATTGGCTGTGTTTGAAATAGCGTATTAATATAATTCAGACGTTTGTAGGTTTTTGACAGTATGCTGTGGTTTTTATATGCGTGGAGAACGTAGATGTTTTGCTACATTTGAAATACTGTATCTCACAATGCAGTCCATTAGACAAAAAAATATATATATTTTTGTCTTTTAAAAATGCAATATATATATAGGCATTCAATCCACTTTGGTGTCAAATATTATTTTAATATTACATTATTAAAAACAATAGTATGTGTACTTTTTTTTAATGTATAAAAATAATAAAAGATTACCATAAATGTTATGTTAATAATGTTAAATATTACATTAAATTAAAATATTAAACATTAAATACAATTTTAATATTCGATTAGATATGTATAGAACATGTACAATAATAAATTAAATGAAAATCTAACAATATCAATGTTATCTTATAATATATATAATTATTTGTTTAAACATTAAATTACATTAAATTAATATATAAAATGTTAAATGAAATATTAGTAAAGTAAGTATTAAATTAAAATCGAAAAATAAAATATAAATTAAATGAAAATATAAAAATAATAATATTTAAAATACATATTACTATTTTAAAATGTATAAAAAATAATAAGATTATCATAAATTTATAAATGACATTAGGCAAAATATAATATATTCATTTAATATATAAATATTACATTTTACATATTAAATACAATTTTAATATTAAATTAGATATTAGTAAAGTAAGTTAAATAAGAAAATTTAAATATAGAACATGTACAATGTTAGATTAAAATAATAATTACACATATATAGTAAAAACAAAAATAATTATAATATACTGTATATAATTATGTATTACATTTTAAATGTATAAAAATAAAATATTATCATAGACTTAAATTACATTATGCAGTATATAAATGCTAAATATGACAATTAACATAAAAAATATGTATTAAAGTAGTATATATTACTGTTATTATTACAATTTTAAAATGTATTAATTAATAAAAAATTATAATAAATTTACGAATGACATTAGGCAAAATATAAATGTTAAATATTACATTACATTTAAATATTAAATACAATTTTAATATTAAATTAAGTCAGTGTTAAATTGTTGTTAGTAAATGTTTCTACTATGTATAATTATGCATTATATTATATTAGTATATATTACTGCTATTATTAAAATTTTAAGTGTATAAAAATAATAAAAGATTATCATAAAACTATAAATTACATTAGGCACCATCTAAATGTTAAGTATTACAATAAGTTAAAATATTAAATATTAAATAAAGTTTTAATATTAAATTTAATATTAGTAAAGTAAGTATTAAATAAAATATTGAATATGTACAATATTAAATTAAATGAAAATATAAATATCCACAACATAAATATGTAGTTCTAATATTAAATTAAACATTAAATTAAAATGTGGTGTACGTCAAATATTAAATAAAATATTAGTATTAAAGTATTAAGTGTAAAATATAAAAAATGCACAATATAAAAATTACATTAGGTTTTTAATATCAATGTTATCTTATGTAGCCCATGAGAAAACTGGGGGAAATTATTTCTAATTTATAAGAAACTAATTTTTATTAGGATACTCAGACATTATTAGTAAGTACCAGTGGAGCAATTTTGTGGAATATTATTCTGCTGAGCACTTTAAAGTTTAAAGTTTAATACTTTAATTGTTTTTCCCATTTCTGCAGTTCTCAATGTTTTATCAGTCAGTTTTCAACATTGCAAAGTTAGACAGTAAACAAGCGAAGCAACCAGAGAGTCATTGAGTGCTGAAGTTAACTCCATTAACAATCACGACGGCGCCAAAATGACTCCCATCACTTTAATTACTGCTGAAATCTGTTGGTCTGCTTTGGCCACGAACATTGTTAACTCCCGAAAGACATCATTAACTTCCAGAGTGTTTCCTAAAGTGGAAAGTCAACCTTCCTCGAGCAATTGTGCAATTTTAACAAATTGCTGCAATTCAAGTCTCCTTTTGCAGACGTGTTTAATACCAGTGTAACACTAAAAGTAACTCAAATTTCTCATTTGTGTTCGTCATGCACATGATGTGAAGCAAAACTGACGCCTTTATTACAGTGTTTTTTTGTCCTTGTCATGTTAGTGATTCCATTATTCTGCTATATTTCTTTTGGCTAGATGGCATAATATCTCAGATTTATGACAGATAAGAGAATATTGGATACAGAAGGCAATCTGTGCAGCCGTACATAGTGCAGGTGCTGTGTTGCTGTCGATGAGATTTGCTTATCCCCATAACTTAGTTAGACTACAGCTGTCAGTTCAACAGCAGGGTGACCTGAGGAGACCAGACTGCAATTTGATCTGCTTTTAAACTTTCTCTGCCTCTCTAATAATACAATTATCAGAACCTCTTGAAAGTACCACTCAGATATTCTCAAAGGGGAAGCTGAAAATACACAGAGAAACCTAGATCTTTCCTTCCTTTTCTATCCAGTCGCTTTCATCTGCTACATCTAGTGCCGCTCTTTTTTAACTCATACAGCATATGCTCATCCTGTTAAAAAAAATCAGCTTGAGATAATAGCTGCATTTTGTAAAGTAGTTAAAAAAAAAAAAAAAAAAACTAAAAAAAGATTACAAATATTTGTCTTTCTCTCTTCAGTTGACAGGATTACAAATATTTAATTGAATTAGACAAAATTAGAAATGATTATAAAAATATATAAATGGTAAATAAAGATGATGATAATAATAATAATACGTACATAGAAATATAAAAAGATTTTAAAATTAAAAGATACTAAAAATATATCAAATATAAATGGTAATAATAATAATATGAATATGAATATGTATATAAAATATATAAAAAATGGAATATCAAATTAAATTAAAATATATGTGATATTAAATTTTATGTTAGTATTAAATGTTGGTATAAAGTCTGTATTACATTAAAATATAAACTATACATATATAAATATTGCATTAAGTTTTATTATTAAATTAATTATGAAAATAAATGTCATGTGGTAACAATTTTGGATACTACTGTTTGTCATTATGTTTATCATTGCATATATATATATATATATATATAGTAATAACAAGAATATCCATCATATATATAATTGTTACATTGGCATATATAATTATTCTAATTCATTATACATTATATAATTCTAATTAATATTCTAATGTCTAATATGTGTAATTACATAATCATAATATGTATATATATATATATATATATTATATAATATACAATTATATAATCCTAATTATAATGTAATATTTAAATGTATAAATACATTCTATTTTATAATCAATTCTATTTTATATATATTTATATGTTTAATTTGGCTTAATAAAATAAAATTATATTTAAAATGCTGTATAATAACAGTAAAATGCGTTACATGCATTTTTTTATTGTTTTGTCTAATTTGACAATAAAAATGAAATTATATTTAAAATGCAATATAATAACTATATAGTAAAAAATGCTTATACAATATAACAATGTCTTATATATAGTAATAATAATATTTATAAAATACATAATTATGTATTACTGTTATTATTTCATAATTCTAATTATATATTCTAATATTTAACTATATATATAATTACACAATTCAGCACACACACACACACGTATCTATCTATCTATCTGTCTATCTATCTATCTATCTATCTATCTATATATATATATATGTATAATTTGACGTTATAACAATAAGATTTTATTTTAAATGCTGTACAGTAACTGAGTAGAATGTTCTACATAAACTGATGCATTTTTTTATGTTTATATTTTATGTGGTTAGAGAAAAATAAAAACACCCCTCAGAAATGGTCTATAAAAAGGAATGGAATGAAATAAAGTCTGCCATAAACCACTATTTGTGCTATAAATGTGTCAGCTCACCAAAAGATTATCACTAGGTATTTCCTCCGGCTACGCAATAACACTATTGATCCGCGGCTGTGGGTCTGATGGCGTGTAATAGCATTTTTATAATAGACTTTTGTATATTGATTGAAATCGAGTTCAGCTGTTCACGTGGCCGACAACAGAATCCCTTGACACAATGAGAATTTTGTACCTTTTGACATTTTGCTATAAGATCAGCCTTTGAGCCACCTCATTTTTGAATAGATATATCTTGAAGACTCACAGATTTTCATCTGCCATCAAATAAAAAGTCAGAGGTTGCTGCAGTCTGCTTTCTTATTCATGGAGCCTTACAAAGTCCAATACCATTTGATCAGACACTTGGTGATTTTTCCAATAACTCTAAACTACACAAAACTACAACCTGACATAAAGTCAAAGGCTGAGATAGCTTTGCAAAGCTCGTTTTATCCCAGCATAATAAGATGACCTCCTCAAAAGTCCTTACATTCCTGCTGACACCCTTTTACAAAATGAGAAAAACCATCCAGCTGTGACAAAGCCACAGATCTTTATTGCTGCTGTACATCCAAAGGCAGTTAAATTAGATTGTTATAATTGAGTTTATTACATTGCCTCAAAACAAATGCATTGCTCTTTTGTCTTACAGCTAGACGGACTAATCACAACTAGTTCTGACTCACTTGGACGGCCATTGCTAGAGCAGGTTGGTGCAGGTAAACAGAGAAGATGTAAGGTAAATGCCAGCGTCGGTGCTGTTGCTCTGTTATTTGTTGGATTCATAAGGGCCTTGTATTGATCTGCTTTCAATTAAATTGATGAATGAGAACACAGGTGAAGTTAGGCTTATTTAAGCTACCAAAACAACTTTTTGTTTTGTTTTTACTTATTACAGAGTGAAATTTGGATAATGGCTGAAAAATATATGTGTGCTGAGTTTAAGGTTGTGCTAAAACTATCTGTATGACCTCGTTTAGGCATTGACCTGGTAGTTAAGCATAGTCAGTGTAAGATCATGCATGTTTAAAAATGAAACAATGCCATTGTTTGATCACAGCTCCACACAACAATGCAAGTTGGGTATGATGCAACACTTGCTTTAGCCTAAAAAAACATCCGTTCTGCATCACTATCTGAGCTTTGACGACTTTTGACGAGCTCAGCCATCCTACACAGAGTTAAGTCTAAACTGATCTCTGAAAGTCTTTCGATTTATATCTGAATGGAAAATACAGTTGAGAAAAGACCTTTAGAGTGCTGTGGACATACAATGTTGTATAATTATTTTATTGAAAAGAATAATGTGGAAAGTTAGTTTCATTGAACACCATAATACAACAGAATACAAGATGACTAACCATGGTTGTAATTCAAACTGAGAAAATAATCAGTAATTCAAACTGAGAAAATAATCATATGAAAGTTGTAGGTCTCT
>JAHKKF010525467.1:1581-27532 GCA_019740295.1 Labeo calbasu | reverse complement strand
GTCTGTGAGAACAATCGGATGTTTTCTAAAAAAAAATGTAGTTTATATACTTTTTAACCTCAAATGCTCGTCTTGTCTATTCTCTGTGATGCGCATGCGAACTCTATGTAATCCGGGTCAGTACAGTTACGCTGTCAAAAAACTCTCATCTCCCATTTTCCCCTCCACGTTCAAAACTGTCCTACTTCACTGCGGGAGTACCGACCCAGTGTTTACAAAGTGAACATGCAAAGATCATCAAATGCCCTTTACAAAAGAAGGTAAAACAGCGATGTAGGATGATTTTGAAGTTGGAGACGAAAATGATGAACTGTACTGGCCCGGATTACACATGCACGTCGCAGAGAATAGATAAGTAGAGCATTTGAAGTTAAAAAGTATACTTTTTTTTAAAAAATAACTGATCGTTTCGCAAGATAAGACCCTTCTTCCTCAGCTGGGATCACTTAGAGCCCTTTGAAGCTGCATTGAAACTGCATTTTGGAAGTTTAACTCACGGGCACCATTGAAGTCCACTATATGAAGAAAAATTCTGGAATGTTTTCCTCAAGAAACATCATTTCTTTAGAGTTGAAGAAAGAAAGACCTGAACATCTTGGATGACCAAGGGGTGAGTAAATTATCTGCAAATTTTTGTTCTGGAAGTAAACTTCTCATTTAATGTAAAGTTACTATAAAGCATTGTTTGAGTTTAAAGAAAATGTATATTTTTCAATTGAATATCATTTGAACAATTTCTGATTTTAATTGTTGGATACAGTCAAGACCTTTGAGGTGGGGCAAGCTTAATTCCAATTTAAGATAAAAAAAAAAGGCTACTTTTTATTATTTTTTGTTTGTTGATTGTCCCAAGTGTAAGGTGTTCCATTAACCCAGAAACTGTGTAAACAGCAAATGCAACTGGAACATGAATTTAAATGAGAATAATAACAACCAAACCCGGATAGGAGACTTTATCACTTCATTTCAGAAGCCTAGTACACACCACTGCTTTTGAGGCACATGAGAGGGCATCCAGGATTACGTTCAGCTTCCAGCAGACCTGACCTGTCCCGCACACACAGGAACAACCTGTAAATGTCAGTGGCTGACCGGTGCTGTTGCTGTTTTATATGGAGCACTGCAGAAATGGCAGGCCCGAGAGAGAACACTGTTCACCGCCTGTCGAGTTTATTAGCTTCATAAATTCAGTTTGTCTTTCATTAAACCTTACTGGGGCTCTCTCTTCCTTTCTTACACACACACAAATTCTTTTTCGCTTTCTGTCATCCGTACACACACACACAGATCATATAGCGCTGTATAAATCAGGTTGTAACGCAGAGTGGCTGCAAATTGAGGGAGCGTCTGTGAAGCTGAGGGTCTCTGTTGGACTAAAATGAGAAAAGCAGCAGGGACTGAGTTTCTACCTGCACTCAGCAGAAACACCCACTGATCTCTCTCTCTCTCTCTATCTCTCTCTCTCTTTCTGTTTCTGTCCTCTTTCTCTCTTGTAGGTGACTGGGTTCATGACAAACACTTCTTAAAATATTACTTCAGTAACACAGTGTGGTGTCTTGCTTTCACTTTCTCTGTTCAAGCAGACAGAGTCATTCCTATTGTAGGGTGAACTCTGGCAAAGTGGACTCCTTTTGACATTCCTCTACATTACACTGGGTTCCTGCGATCATGAAAATATTAGGATTTTTTTTTTCTAGTTTTACTGACTTTGCTGTAAAATATTTAATAGCTAGAGATTTGTGATAAGTGATCTGTAAAATATTTTTTAATAAATATTTTTATTATTATTTATTAAAAAAATGTTTGTAAAAAATGTATATCTAATTCACTTTATTTTTAAGTAAGTAAGCCATTTAAGAAGTAAGCTATTTCCTGCAAATGTGAGACTTTCAATTCATTATCTGCTGTACGCTGATAAAAATGATTCTGTGGTGAAGTAAATACTATGGAAAACAATTGTAATTTCTACACTGAATAATTTAGTTCAGGCAAGAATAAAAAAAAAAAAAAATGCTATATCAGTACTCAGTTCAAACTTAGATACGTAGAAATTAGTTTTGTGACATCTGGGGTTCAATTTCTACTTAAAATGACCCATTCATAATCAAATACTATCCACTGATTGTTACCAACTTTGTGTATTGTGTACCAAGTATTGAAGTGTCTGTGTTGATTTGGGTTTTAATAATTTATTAATATATATAATATATTGTGTAGACATTATCTAAGGAAGTGTAACAGGTTGTCTACTGCCTTGCTTACTTGGATTTTTCAGAGTGAACCATATGCTTTAATAGCATTACTTTTTTCAGTGCTACGTTGTCGAAGTAAAATACAATAATGAGTGCAGAGTATTGCAGAGTAAACCTCAAGTGATTAAGAAGAAATTACTCAACAAACTCTAACGTGCCAAGTTAAATTATTTATTATCTTTGTTAATTTTACATAACTTCGTTAAGTAGATTTGACTTAAATCTATACTTAAATTTACTTGAAAAATACACTACCAGTCAAAAGTTTTTGAACAGTAAGATTTTAAATATTTTTTAAAGAATTCTCTTCTGCTCACCAAGCCTGCATTTGTCTGATTCAGAATACAGCAAAAGCAGAAATATTGTGAAATATTTTTACTATTTAAAATAACAGCTTTTTATTTGAATATATTTTATAAAAACATGCAATCCCACACACTATCAATTCTTGCTAGATATTAAAAGTTTATTGTCACAAGCAACTTTTCTATCCACTTACCTTTATCAGGCATATGCATGATCTTTTTATATTTTTGATTTGACAGTGGTGTTACTATTTTGTGCACATATTATTTTTTTCAGGTGTGCTGAGTTTGGGTTGATTGAGTATTTGAATATATTTTAAAATGTAATTTATTCCTGTGATTAAAGCTATATTTTTTTGATCATCATTACTCCAGTCTTCAGTGTCACATGATCCTTCAGAATCATTCTAATATGCTGATTTGCTGTTTTTCTTCTTTTTATTATTATTATTATAAATATTTAAAACTGTTTAGTACATTTTTTCAGGATTCTTTGATGAATAGATCAGCATTTATCTGAAATAAAAGCTTTTGTAATATTATACACTGTACCATTTAAAAGTCTGTATTCTACTAATTTTACTAACATTTAGTAAATGTTTTCGAGCAGCAAATCAGAATATTAGAATGATTTCTAAAGGGTCATGTGACTGTTGTAATGATGCTAAAAATTCACTTTTGAAATCACAGGAATAAATTATATTTTAAAATATATTCTAACAGAAAACAGTTATTTTACATAGTAAAAATCTTTTAATCTTTTACTGTTTTTATTCTGTACTTTGGATTAAATAAATGCAGGATTGGTGAGCAAAAGAGACTTCTTTGTAAAACGTTAAAAATCTTACTGTTCAAAATTTTCTGACTGGTAGTGTATGTGTGCAAAAACTTGCAAAAGAAAATCTTTTTTTTTTTTTTTTTTTTCAGTGTAACACTGTGTAGTAGTTTGAAAAAATAACAAAGTACAGTAAACCATAAAACTATTTTGCTACAAACCTTTGTATTTATGATTGTGGTGACATATTAAAATAATACGACAACAGATTTCAGTTTGCAGTATCAAGCACGACAACGGACTATCATTGTGCGACTAAAATAACTGGAAGTGGCTGACACTGGAAGCCTTGTGTGCACATTCAGGTTAAAAATGGCTGTGCCTCCTACTACATTAAAAATAAGGTGCAAAGTGACAAAAAAAATCACAGAGAGTTATAAAAAATGCATTGGTCCAAAGGTTTCAAAACCCATAATTCAGTTATTATTTAGTGAAGTTATTAAAGGGGTCATCGGATGCAGTGTTCACTTTTACATGTTGTTTGAACATTAACGTGTGTTGGCAGTGTATGTACACATCTACCCTATAATGATAAAAATCCATGCAGTGGCTTTTAATTAATCTGTAAAAATAATATCCCCTTTTTCAAATCGAGCCATTCTCAGATGCCTGTCGGTGTGGCGTCACACCGACAGAGGCCGATCCCACGATAGTTGATTGACATGAGCGTCTTACCTCAGATCAGCTGTAACAGTCCGACCTCTATTGTTTCGATGCGTAGCAGGGATGTAAGTTAGACAAGAATATCTCTGATTGAGCGACTGAGGTGTTGTGTTGCTGGATTACGTTTGTTTGTGAATGGAATGCGCCTCCGGATCTACATATATCCGTCTATGTTCGCGCAAATCATTCGTGATCTAGCTTCACTTACAGCAGAAGTGAGTATAAGGGGTTTTTTTATGAATCTTTGCAAATGCCTTTCCTAATAACGTGCTAGTTATCAAGTTTAGCGGCTAAACGCGGCTAAAGTAAACAGGCTCGTCACTCCGCAAAGAGAAGAGAGGGGCGGGGCGAGCAGAGCTTATTAACATTTAAAGCAACCTCGACCAGAACAGGATGATTTTTGCAGAGCTGATTTTGGCAAGGTAAAAAAAAGGTGTTATTTACACTACCACTGAGAAATTGTATATTACAGACTTTTCATTAAGACCCTAAAAATCATATCAACTTGTGGAAAATGGGCATCCAATGACCCCTTTAAAAAAGTAAAGTAGAAGACTACAATAATGTTGGAGCTATGGCGCAGCAGTTTCAGGTTTGATTCTGGCGTGTCATGTCAAACAAAAAAAAATCAGTCATGTTCCTGAAATTCTTGATCACAAAGATTCCTATTAAAATGACTGGATTTCAAAAGTCAAAATTTGCTGAACAAATGTGACAGAATCAGTACAGGACAAGCAAAACCTCAGTGCAGTTTGTGCTAGAACAAGATTAAAACAATGCTACAGCTGTACAAGCTGTATCTAGCATTACAGTTAAACCAGAAAATACAGAGTAATAATGCTTTTCAGTGGAATGAAAGAATTGTTAACTAATGTAAATGGGACAGGATATAATGTAGGTTTTCTTTTTTATTGCTTTAAATGGCCGACCTACAAACAATGGAACCTTGAATAATTGGATGACTCCATATGTGCTTTTACCCCACAGATGGAGTCAAGCACCGTAGCAAAATCAAAGAATGACAAGGCTTGGAGGGCAGTCTCAGAGGAAATCAAGAGGATCTTCAGAACCTCTGTTTTACAGCTGCAAGAGAAGGGGACCATGAAGAGCTGTCAGGCCAAGAAATTTCTTTGCTCGGGTAAACTCTACTTATATTTACAGTTATGACTGCGCTCACAGCTAATAAATGTTTAGTGTTATTTTACATGGCTTTAAATGGCTGAGTGGGTTTGCAATGTGTTTTGCAGTACATTGCAACTTCTATGTCAACATTGACTGTATATGTAAAAATATATATTAAAGGTACTCAAATTTAAATCATTATGGTCAGTTTATTTTACATTGAGCTGAAGGTCCACAGAATCCACATCTAATATGACTTGATAGTCATAGTGATTTTTGCTTGTTTGTTTGTTTTTTATCCATAGTGGGACCGAAATGTGAAAATTCTGTCATTAATTACTCACCCTCATGTCGTTCCAAACCCATAACACCTTCGTTCATCTCCGGAACACAAATTAAGATATTTTTGATGAAATCTGAGATCTTTCTGACCCTGCATAGACAGCAATGCAACTACCACGTTCAAGGCCCAGAACGGTAGTAAGGACATCATTAAAATTACAATAATGGCTTTATTCAACAATTTCGTCTCCATGTCAGTCTTCAATGAGTGTTCACGAGATTACCACAACACTAAGAGAGATGACCCAGTGTGTGAAGCAATTTTCAGCCAACCACATCAAGCTAATCTGAGTCTTAATAGGCAGTTTCGCTCTAAACATTTTCAATGGTGCTTGATGCTTAACATTTAGGTTGTTTATCTGTAAAATTACATGCATAATTAAAAAAGGCTGAATCATGCAACAGAGCCATAGTTTATAGGTTTGTGAGATCATATTCGAAGCTCATAATGAATGTAAATGTTATTTTTATCCCGCTCTTGAAAGTCATTGTGACTAAATTAAAATTCGCCCGCATTAGCCAGCGTAAGAAGAGATCTAATCAGGCTAACTTAATTTATCCAGGTTAATCCAATATTCAGTGATACAGTTAAGTCTCATCACCATACCCCACATTAGAGACTGTGGGTCGGCACCAGAGAAAGAACAGATTTACTACTTGCTCTTTTATGTCATTCTGAGAGCATGGGCTTATAATTCAATCACTGCTATAGTTAAGTATTCATCTCGACATGCAGTAGATATGAAACAACTGCATTCAGGAGGATCCCCTAAGCGAGGCATTTCTTTTTTTCTTTTTTTTTACGTGAAGAACAATTTGCTCTTAGTCGCAGAGGTTCCTTTCATTAAAACTGAGGTCTTCTGTCTTACTTCAGAGCATCAGTGAGTCTTTCCCTGTGTGCTTGTGTACTCTGATGTCTGACGAATGTGGCATCTTATGGGTTTAAAAAAGTATCACTGCATCATACAAAATAGGTATCACTTTGGTAAAAATAAAATATGCAAGTAAAAAATAAAAGACAGCAATATTGGTCTGATTGATCAGATTGCCTGCTGACTCCCCTTGATAAATTTTTTATGTAACCTAAGACATCACATGCACATGGGGTAATTTGATATAGTAAGTAGTAATTTTTTTACATTAAATGTAATAAATACTTATTTTAAATAAACACGTACTTGAATGGTAGTAATACGTTTACAAAAGTAACTTTGTGTGAGAATGTATGAAAAAAATGATACTGACTTGCAATATCAGTACTGACCCTATATGTTACATTGCTGTATAAGGCTTGTTACAATATTATGCACTTTGGATATTTGGCATTTTACTATTACAGTAAAAGAACTGCTTTCTATTTTATATTTTAAATATTTTAATTTAATTAAATCATAACAAAGCTACATTTTGAGTAGCCAATTAATCCTGATCCTAATTAAATCTAATTTGAGTCTGCCAATTATCAATGTTAAAAACAGTTGTGGTATTTAAATACATATTATAAATGTCTTACCTTTTATCAGTTTAATGCTGAATAAAAGTTTGTTTGTTTGTTTTTGTCCCCCCAAAACAAACAAAAAATCCTACTGAACCCAATGTGTATAGTGTATATGGCCAGTTCTACAGAATTGGTGCAAACTGCTGTCCCATAACCAAAAAACACATATTAAAAAAGCATTGAAGTATTTAAATCTTAGATGTTTATTGAGATCTTTATATTATCTACTGAAACCCACATTAATGTGTAAAATATTAGTAAGATTAATATATATAAAATCATGAGGTGGCTGTCCTGAACCCTAATCCCTAAATTTATGAAAATGATAAACTTATGAAAATGATATTGAAATAATTTTGTTTTGTTTTTGTTTTTCCATTGCTGTTTTTAAAGTATCTTTTTGATTCTTTTAAAAAGTTCAAAAAAATATTTATTTTATATTTTCTTTGTAAATTATGAAACTTTATGTAGAAAAATGTGTCCCGCATTTTTCATGTCACTAGCGAAACAGTGTATGTTTTAGTCTATTCAAGTACTGATTTTAACTAAACCCATAAAAATTATGATCAGGACTCCTGTGTCCCCCTCTCTCATAGTTACAAGGTGTGAGTAGATGGTTCTCATCATTTTGAGGTATATGTGTTGTAAAATCTGAAAAATTTGTGTGGGAACGTCACTAACGAACACTATTTTTGCAAATAAGCGCACTTTTTTAGGAGTTATTCCAATGATATTTAGTTTTTATATGTGTACTACTGTTCAGAACGGTGCTAGCTAACCATGTGCTGATTAGTATCTTTGAGCTAGGTTCAAAGTATCTAAAATTGCCACTATGAAAACATTAGGTGGAGTTTTGGTGACATCTATGTTTTTTGGGTGTTATCCTATTGAATTATTACTACCGAAACAGTCACTACCAAAACATGTCATCATTGTTTCGGCAGTGACAAAGGGAACACATGATTCTCATATTTGGGGGGAAACAAACAAAATGTAGTAGTGTTTTAGTATGCGAGTTAAAATTCTGTAATGTGATACAGTCGCTACCAAAGCATTACTGTCACTAATGTGCTGTTACTACCGAAACATGGGATGTTTTGTCAAAAATAAAGTATACTAAATTATCAGCTGAGATCTTATGATTTTTGGTTCAAAGTATATTCAAACTAATGAATTCTTAAGTTTGAAATCAGTATGAATAATCAACTTTTTGCCTTTTAGAAAGAAAAAATGGATTCAAAATACAACAAATCTCATAAATTTCACTTGAAATATTGTTCAAAATGTAATTATGGATTTACCTAAAAAAATTAATAAAATAGCAAAAATATATATTCAAAATCTTAATAGGTCAATATAACTCTTGTAATTAAATAATTACTGTTTTGATATTGACAAATTTTGCAAGAGGACAAATATTCCAAAACTTTCTGAAAATACAACATGAGGATTAACTGCACAATTACTAGAAATGTGTTCCTTGGATATTATACAATTTGCATACATAGAAGATGTTTCCAACTCTGACTTTGGACCAGTTCTGTAGAACGGCCCATATATAATTTATAATTTCCTTAAGCAGGTACCCTATATGTTTTTTAATGCGGTTCTAATTTCATTACTAATATCAGAGTGAGGGAAGTACATGTGAAATTTATTTGCGGTAACTCTTTCCTGGGGGATTTGCAGCCGTTTACTTGTCATCTTTGCATCCCCCTCTCCTCTCGTTTACAAAACAAGCTGCAACTGTGCGATACTAAGCTGACGAGGTTGGCAGGCTATCACTGGAAGGCTGCCTTTGGAGTACTTTGATAAAACCAGGCGAGGCTGGATTAAGAGATCATATCACTTTTTTCTTCGTCAAGGCAGCTCAGAGAGACGGATCTAATCATTTGCTAAAGACTGGCAAACGCGGGGGAAGCGCTCACCTCATGACATCAAATTAAGCATGTTTTCTGAAAGTGCCACTGAAGTGTTTTGGGAGTAAATAGTGGCAGGGATGAAAACCATGAATGAAAAAAAACATTCTGTCATGCAGAACTGGGTAATTATTATGCTCTCTCTGTTTTCTCCTGTCTTTCAGCATTAGAGGATGAACTGGATTTCGCACTGGGCAAGCAGACCCCAGCCTTCCTCAAGAAATGCGTATGTTACATCCGGAAGATATCCAACTTTGACCGTTTCGCCAAACTCCCTGAGATGGCACGCTACATGGACATCGTGGTGAGCGCCGACCGTGTCATGAGAAACCAAGAAGCCTACGAGCGTCTTCTGAAGGTCAGAGACGAGTTCATTCCGATGGTGGTGGCGGCGTCCAATCTTCGAGTCTACTCGTCGGTCACTCACTGTGACATGAAACTTGGCTACTCGCAGGAAGTAGAGAGCCACTACGTCGAAGGTCTGTGTAAACAGTTTTATGAAGACATGGTGGATATCATCCAGGCCACGGTCCAACAGAACTTTGACACAGAGACAGATCCACTCTATGATGAAATTATACAGCACCTGTCGCTGTGCAAGACTTTTTCATCTTTTTACGTGTACAAGAGTGAAGCCTTGGACATAGTCCAGGAGTACCTGTACCCTTCCAAAGGTGGTCGAATAACTCCCCTAGTGGTGTATGGAGGACCCTGCACTGGAAAGACATTGTTACTTGCTGAAGTGGCAAAACAGGTGAAAAGCATGTATAGTATGCACGTATGTGTGTGTGGGTGAGAGAGAAAGCATGTGTGAACATACTGATCTGTTTTTTAAGGCCATCTGGATGCCGGCACATGTTAGATTAATGCTGCGGGATGCCTGTATTTAGCCTAAAGCTGTTCTTTGCTTCCTCTGACTTAATATCTGATGTCATGGCATGAGATTCAAATTAACATTAAGGTATTTTGGGCTGCCGTTACATGAATTTGTCTGCCGTAACAGATTTTGTGCATTCCCATGTATCTTGAGTCACAAAGTAGTCCAAATACAGATCGTTCCATTCAGTAGCTTAAAAAAATTCTGATCTAATTTAGCTGATAATAATAATTAAACAGAATTATTCATATCTGTCAGCTTCAGCCAATACTTTGGGCTTATGAAGATCAGAGGTGTGCTTGTATTATTTGTTGATGGTCCGAATTGACGGTGTTGATAAGTTTGGGGGCGAGGAACAAAGAAGGAAGGGTAATGTTGACAGTTCCCGTCACCCATGGCAACCCGTCACAGACCTCAGCCTCTAATGTTAGTTCACAGATGATGAGCCTGGGGACCTTGACTAACTCCCTCGTCCTTGCTTATGTTCTCTCTCTCTCACTGTCCTTGTATGTAACACACACTACAGAGACACAGATACTCTACAATAATGATATGTGAAATGCAATTTACATGCCCACATATTGCATGCACTTTTTATAATCAAGAGCGTGTGTCTGTGTCATGCCAACATGTTAGCATGATCTCATGTTTGGTACGTCTGGCATGTTTTTATACTGCCCTTATCAGTGCAGTACTAAGAATCATGCAGCAAATATGAGCATACTGATGCATTCAAGTAGCAATCTGGACACACACACCCTTTGGCTAATCATACAAATGCACAGACACACAGTTCTCTTGCAAATGGTGGCTTTGGAAAAGCGTTTTATCATTAATTGTCAGCCTCTCCCGACAGAGAGAAATTAATTTTCATGTTTTCCTGAATCACAGCTGGGGGCAGCCTTTAACCACATCCAAGAAAGAATTGTGCTAAGGATGAGGGAACATTTCAAACTGATTTAGAAAATCCTTGGCACAAAAATCCAGTGCTGACTCTCTTGCTGTTGAGTACATTCGATTATTTGCTATACAGTCATTCCTCTTAGTTTTCCTTTCTCACACTCTAAGTTGTCAAAGTTAGTGTACAGTGGATCTACTAAATAATGAATTGACTGGGGAGTTTTGTTTGCTAGAGTCATACTTATAATAACTTGCTCTAAGTCACAGCAGTTCCTGGATTTATAACCATGTGTGCTTTTATAGCAGCAGGACACAAGATCCTGTTAAACATTAAATAATAATGTGTACAGTAGTTGTATTTTATGTAGATCATCTATTTACAAATGGCCAGGCTACTAAAATCAGATTGCAAAATGATGACTTGTGCACAAAATAACATCTTGAGCTTTTCCAAATTGCATATAAATATCATACTGAAAAACATTCAGTACATGAATGCTGTATTTCTGAGCTTCTGTTTCATTTTCATTTGTTTAGGCTTATTCATGGCTACAAAAAGAGATGGGACCAGAAACAGACCCAGTTGTCATTGTCAGATTCATCGGCTCCACAGACTTCTCTACTGACCTCCGCACCCTGCTACAGAGCATCTGTGAGCAGATTGCCATCAACTATCGGTGCCTGATCCACTTCTTACCAAACAAGATCCAGGAGATGAGGGAGCTGCTGGTGAATTTGCTGGGGGAGTCATCATTTCACCGACCTCTTGTCATCATTCTGGATGCCTTGGAGCAGTTGTCAGATGTTGACGAGGCCCGAAAGCTGTGGTGGCTGCCTGTCCACCTGCCACGTACAGTCCGAATTGTAGTGTCCACCCTGCCTAACAAGCATGGGATACTCCAGAAGTTACGCTGCCTGATACACGACGAGGATGCCTATGTTGAACTGATGCAAAGAGATCGCAAAGCTTGCAGCCAGACACTTAAACAGCAGCTTCTGAGTGTCAAAAGAAAGGTGACCTCTGGCCAACAGATCTATGTGAATGAGGCGATGGCGAAATGTACACTCCCCATGTTTGTCAACCTCATCTACCGGGAGGTAGTTCACTGGCGGTCGCACAAGGATGTGGACGACAAATCATTGTGTTCTACGGTGCACGAAAGCATTGAGCAGCTTTTCTACTCTATTGAAAACAAGCTTGGCTCACGCTTTGTCTTTCGGGCACTGGGCTACATCACAATGGCACGGGCAGGCCTGACAGAGCTGGAACTAGAGGATATCTTATCTTTGGACAACAGTGTCCTTGGGGACATCATGGTGAGCTCTAATCTTAAAAGTCCGCTGCGTATTTCGTACGATTTCATAGCCAGGCTAAAAGAAGAACTTGAAGGTTATTTAGTGGAGCGTCAAGTCCGTAACGTAACACTAATGGTGTGGGCAAATCGCCATCTGCATCTTATAGCACAGAAGCTATACCTCAGTAATGAAGAAGATGTACATCAAATGCATAGCCTTTTGGCTGAGTACTTCCTTGGGGCATGGGCAGGTGGTAGAAAGAAGATATTCCACTGCGACAATAATCACTTCGCCTCACTGAATATCTCGCACCATCGAAACCCTCATCACCAGCAGAGCCTTCATGGCCACGACAAAGCTTCTGCTGACAAGCACTCTTATGACAGACAGACACCCGAACAACCCTGGGTGTTCCAGTGTAACTTGCTAGAGCCGGACATCTTCTTTGTCAACCACCGAAAGATGACGGAGCTCACGTACCACCTGACAAGGAGCGGCCGGACAGATGATCTCATGTTTGGTGTCATCATGAACTTCAGCTGGCTCTACACTATGATAAAGATAGGGCAGTTTGACAAGGCCCTGTCAGACATTGACCTAGCTTACAGCTACACACAAGAAAAGGAGCTAAAGTTTCTCGCAACCACACTCCGCAGTATAAAGCTTAAAGTGACAAAGAATCCTGCATCGCTGTCTGCTGAACTACAGCAAAGGCTCCTTCCAGTTGTCACATCTCTTCCCAAGCTCAGACACCTCCTTCTTGAATGTGACAAGGATGGTCCTAAATACTGCTCCATTGTGCCACTGCACTCTTCAATGGATGTCACCTACAGTCCCGAGAGATTACCACTCTGTACCAGCTACATGCAAATAGTGGAGATTCTACCTACGTTAGCTCCAAACATTGTCATTGTGGCCCTCGAAGATGGATCCGTCAGCACGTGGGATGTTGAGAGCAGACAGCTGATAAGACAGATAGACACAGCAAAGTCTGTTGTTCTTGGCATCAGGCTTACCACAGATGAGAAGTATCTGGTAGTGGCCACTACAAAAAATACACTGCTCATTTATGACAACCACAAGTCCTGCTTGTTATCGGAGGTGGAGGTGAAAGGGTCCAAGCACTGTGGCATCACTGGCGGAGTAGCGTTCATCAATGGATTCACCTTGTCCAGCCACCATGCCTTAGCTTGGCTGGAGGCAAGCAAAGACGTCAATGTGATTGATTTGCTCTATGGCTGGCCATTGTATCAGTTCCATTGCTGGTACGAGGTAACCTGTGTCCAATGTTCCCCAGATGGAATGTATGCTTTCTGCGGACAGTATTTAAACACAACCACCATATTCCACCTTGGCAGTGGGGACAAGCTTGCTACAATGACTTCTGAATTCTCTGGTGGTTTTGTTAAGTCCATCCTGATTCTAGACACAATCCATCAAATGGTGATGATCGACAATGAGGGCAGTCTCTCCGTGTGGAACACCAAAGATATCACAAATCCCAAGCTGATGGAGGATTATGACTGCAGAGGAGATGAGAGTGAAGTGGTGGGCATAGAGCTTTCTGAGGATCAACGATCCATTCTTATCTGCAAAGCAAGAAGCATCGAGGTGCTGGACACCAAGATTTGGAAGATGGCAGAGAAGTTCAAAGCCAAGCGTAGCGAGAAGTTTGTGGCGGCCGTTCTCTCCAAGAATAGCCAAAGTATAATAGCTTCCATGGAGAACACATCATCCATATTTGTGTGGAGGAGAGACAGTGGACAGTGCATGGCCAGCTTGATAGAGATATCTGGAGCCATTGTGAAACTGATCAAATCAACACACCATAACTTGCTGCTCTCTGTAGCTAGCAGCGGTGTACTTTCCGTGTGGGACATCGACATTATAACAGCCATGTCGAACATTGATAAAACTGGGAAACCTATCCAAAGTCTGCAACTCTCTGGAAGAGAGGATTTTGTATACACCATGGATGGGTCAGAGGTCATCCACAAGTGGAACTACAGCACAGGTTTCATCGAGATGGTCTTCAAGCATGAAGGCCTTGTTGAAAACTGCGTCTTGACAACATCGGGCGACCTAATGGTGACATCTGATGATAAAAGCAGTCAGTACATCTGGCATACGACCACAGGTGAGAATATATTCCGTATCAATGGTCAGAGGATCTCACAGCTTCTCATCACACACAATGACCAGTTTGTAGTGTCCCTTTGCGAGCAGAACGCCTCCCGCGTTTGGAGGCTTGCGACTGGTCACAAGGTGTGCAACATCCTCGTAACACTCCAGCATGCCCTCATTACCACAGCAAACACATTTCTTGTGGGAACCAACAAGAATAAGCTGTTGGCTGTTAGCTTGTGGTCAGGCAGTGTATCCAAAAAGTTCATCTGCGATGATGGGATCACAATCGTTAACTTCAAGTTAATTCCTGACAGTCCAGATTATGTCGTCTTCATCACCTCCACAGAAACAGTTTTCATCTGGAGTGTTGCAGATGAGTCTGTGTGTAGACGTGTGCAGCTGCCTAGCAACTTTTTGAAGAACCTGGAGGATTTCCAAATATCACCAAATGGGAAATTGGGCATTGTGTCGAAAGGTGATGAGAACATTAATGTCCTAGACCTGCACAGTGGTAAACTGCGTCTAGTCCACGCTGCTGGCATAATATGGCGGCAAAAGCTCTCACGGGATGGACGCTACTTAGTGTACATCTGCTTCCGGAATTGCGACGAAGATGATGATGCAGGTGTGGTTTCAAGTCTGATTGTCATGAGACTGGCAGATGGTAAAAGCATCGGGACCTGCTCCCTCTACAAAACACCAACCTATCTGTGCCTATCACAGCGAGCACTTAACATCATTGTGGGATTTGAGGATGGCAGCATTGGCACCTACACAGTCGTAGACCGTGTGGATGCCGCTCTGAAAATCAAGATCGCCACCTCAAACAGTCGCCAAATAGTTAACAATGCCTCACAGAAAGTACGACCCAAGTGTAGCACCAATGCCTTCAAGACCATTGCCGACTGTGTGTGGAGAGAATCCACCGAGGTCTTTTCACGGGACAGTCCAATCAATGTGTCTGACAGTGGAGAACCAGAGACAACAACACCCACAAAGAAAACTGAACTGCTGCAATGAGAGCGTCCTCTGTAGGACATTAACAGGCATGACGGAACAAGGCCAGGTTTGGATACAAGTGATTATTGTTTACAGCAACTTTGATTCAGCTGCACAGATCAGTTCTCTGGGTAACACACAGCAACTGGCCAATTGCTATTAAGCTGCACTTAAGCTGCAATCAGTCACCTTGATTTATTTTATCCATCATCATCTTACTGTCAAATGTGTAAACTGAATTTAATATCAGATTAAGGAACAAATTAATCCATGACAAATGCCATTCACTGGAAAAGCCGATCCAGTCGGCTTTGTGATATGTTCTTCCTTCTCATGTGTATGCCAATGTGGCCATGTAGTTCAGTTTTTGTATGAGTTTAGTCAAATCAAGCCATAATGTCACTTTATACAGAAGCATAGAGAAATGTAATATATTTGTAGCCATATAAAAGTTGCTGCCATTTTTTTTTTTTTTTTCAAAATATTCATTTGTGTCTGTTTATTAACGTCCTCTGGTACTGTACTAAATGGAAACTTATGTACATTTGTGTACATATGTACTTTGGCTGCTGCAGTTTGTGCAACTACTTAAATATATGTTATGTTGTGCTAAATGCAATCAAAGTGAGTGCCTGGATTTTAATCTTTTCTTTGTTACAGAAACTGATGAAAAAAAAATGTGCAGGGAATTTCTAAACAAATATTCATCATTACGGTTCAGCATACAATGAACATTAAGCATACAGTGAATACAAATTTGCTTAATTTGAAATGACAGCATCTAAATGAGGATCATTGGAAAGTATATTTCACTATTCAGGTATTCAGAGTACAGTCTGGAGTCATTATGAGCTTCTTAGTAAATTCAGAATGCGTTCTAGACTTTCTCTGACCAAAGTAGCATGGAAGTCCATCAGTCCATGTGTGGAATTTGTTCTAAATGACAGACAGTATTAAGTCCATCCTCACATTTGATTCTACACCAAATCACCAATTATTGCCACTATATACACAGCAGTACAGTCCAAGTCTAATATTGAGGTGGGAAAAGGTATATTTCTTCAGTGAAAGTATCTGAACTGGCAAACTGATACTGAGAAGGTCATCCTCTGACTCGACTAAATCCAAGAGATTAATAGTATTAATGGCATTACTTTTAAAGAATGTGCAATTCATTGTATCAAAGGATGGTACAGTTGTATCAAGCTACAAATGCTGAGTACTGATTCGAGGACTAAGTCACTATCGAAGAGTCATGTGTAGCATCTCACCAAGAGTTTCTACGCCTTAACAGTTGGGTCGTCTTATACAAACGTGTATTTGTAATTGTTCTTTGTGAGGTAACGGTTGATTGATTGTGTGCTTGAAAAAAATACTACTTTGTACTTTCATGTTATAGATGACTTAGAGATATTTATGAATAGACTATATGTTATCATAAACAAGGTTGATTTATGAATGGTGTTTGCCAAGGCAGTGTTTGGTGGTTGCACTTTATTTTAAACGGGTTGTTTACTGAGGTCGACTTTGGAAAACGTGTGTCATGAATGCTAACTATACGATTTCTGCCTTCAGTTATGGGTGTTCTCTGGCATGTCGCAAACGAAAGTAGTTTCAACAAAACGATCAGCCATGCCCCATTCAAACTCTTCTCTCCATAACTCAAGGGCTATTCCGTCAAATTGTATGTTTACCTCTGGAAATACTGACACATAGGCCCAACCCACAACCTGTAGCAGTATTCAGGTGTGATTAGCTTCTCCCACTGACGTGTTTAAAAAATCTATAGACATTATACAATATTTGCCAAAGTTTTATTTATTTTTTTATTTAATTATTATCATTTGTTTTCAGAATGTTAAATGGTGTTGTTTGTGACCCTACTTGTTACTTTTCTGGACTTTTCTGGCTTTGTTGTGTTTTCTAGCCTAATTATGGGAACATGCATTATCTTTGCTAAGATATTGACAAAGTCCATCTCTATTATATTGGAATGCCAGTTTTAGAGTATATTTGAATGTGTCGATATGAGAGCAGTTGAACAGTATATTATATGTTATGTAACTTGAATGACTTTTAACTACATGTTTGCAAAACATAGTTCACATACTGGTATTGAATGTGTTTATTGTATTATTTGTATTGTCAAGATTGAAGATCCCTGTTTAGAGATATATATTTTCATAAATGTTGTACTTACATTTTGTTACAAAGTTGTTTAAGTATTCTAGAAAAAAAAATAGCAGAAAAAATGTGTCTGAGAGCAATATGACTTAGTGTGTATGCATTGTTTGTATGGAACATTTTAATGTAATAAAATGGTTTCTTTCTGCCTCTTAAATCTCATTATTTTTCTCTGAATATACTGGTCTTCTTTCGGAAAGAAAGTGGTTTATAGATAAATCGACATCATTTTTCAAAAACTGCCTATGATACAGTTATACCTTTTCTAATCTAGCTGATACTAATCATTCTTGGTTTATCCCTCAAGAGGCAAGTTGTTTACACGAGGAATGCTTTGCTGAAAGAATTCCCTACATGGCATAATCAGAAACTGAGACGTTGAATGATTTGACTGATAATGGTTTTACTCCCCTGTGCAGTGTGCAAACAAGTGTGTTAAATATTTTCCAAACAGTGGGCAGGTGCTATACCATATCAATATTTCAATTACTGCTTGCACACACCTGGATTCTTTCACACACAGTCTGCAGCAGTGCAGGTACCAACACACAAACACCACGGTAAACAAACAGTAGCTCAGGGCAGAAATGCCGCTGTGTGGTCTCTATGGAAACTGAACCCTTAGTGGAATCAGCCCCCTGTTGTGATGACTATGGAACTGGCATATCAACATTTGTGTATTGGGGAAAAACAAATGCATTGCCCTTTTTTTTTGACATAAATTCATCACTGCATAGACGCTCTTAGTCATCTCTCTCTGGGAAGTCACTGCGTCGTAACTGAACAATTGTCATCAAACAGTCAATATTTGTACTGCTAAATATATCACATTTATTCTGATCTTCCTCCAGTTTCTAATTTCATTTCCTGGTGCGAGGAGCTTTCCTACTACAAGTGCAAACAGCTGTGATGTGATTTTTGTACCATGAGTCATTTTGAACCTTGAAGTACAATATAGTCTGATATACACACTGCTATTCAAACGCTTAGGGTCAGTCTTTTTTTTTTTTTTTTTAAGTCTTTTATAGGTTCACCAAGGCCAGGATATATACAGTTTTATTTGAATTAATTTATTCATATATTTATGATTTATTTCATTTTCATTTTATTAATTTATTAATATTATTATTAATATTATATATTATTTATTAATTTCATTTATTTAATTTATTAATGAATGGTTCTTTGTGGAACCAAAAATGGTTCATCTATGGCATCGCTGTAAAGAACCTTTCAAAGCACCTTTATTTTTAAGAGTGTACGGTTGTTAAATAATTCCAAAGTGTTTGCAAACTTTAATTTTCTACCAATAGGTAGGGGAGACAAAACAATAAACACACCCATGTAAGAGAGTGAAAACGTGCGCCCTGTTGTCATCCTCACTAAGCAACAAGGTCACATGGACATTATTTTGAGTGATAATCAAACCTGTGTTTTGATGTATTATTTTAAGTACACCCAGAAGTGTTATGTATAATGGAATTAAAACTGCTGAATAAATTCTGACATATTCAATTTCCTACAAATTTAATATGTGACCCTGGACCACAAAACCAGTCATAAGAATCTTTTTTTTTTTTTTTTTAAATTGAGATTTATATATCATATATCATCATCTGAAAGCTGAATAAATAAGCTTTCTATTGACTCCACTGATGTATGGTTTGTTAGGATGGAACAACATTTGGCTGAGATCTGGAATCTGAGGGTGCAAAAAAATCTAAATATTGAGAAAATTGCCTTTAAAGTGGTCCAAAACAAGTTCTTAGCAAGCATATTACTAATCAAAAATTAAGTTTTGATATATTTACAAAATATCTTAATGGAACATGATCTTTACTTAATATCTTAATAATATATGATCATTTTGACACATACAATGTATTGTTGGCTATTGCTACAAATATACCTGTGCTACTTATGACTGCTTTTGTGGTCCATGTTCACATACGTATCTTTTTTTTAGAAACAATACCTTACAAGCTAATAAAGACACTACTAGCCTAAGCCAGAACATTATAACATAGTAAATACATATAAAGAATGAAAGAAATAAAGAAAGGGGGCACCAAGAATACACATACACATGTACACATGGTTTGTTTTCTACCAAAGTGAGGACTTTTGTTGTTTTTATACTGAGAACGTAATATTTTCTATCTCCTAAAACTGAAATGAACCCTCAGAAAAACCGATTGAGAACACTAGATGTAATGTAAAAATTATTTTTCTGATTTATATGAACTCAAACAGTGAGCAGCATTTCAAATATTCTCACAAGTGATTTGTTTTACATATTTCACTATATTTGTGAGGGCAAACTTTGGCCCTCACAAGTATAACCTGTTAGCGTTCCACTGTATTGTTTGCAGTACCCTGCGTGTTTAGTTAAATTTTACAGGAATGCTAAGGATATACCTAAACCTGCACACCGACATACACAAACACATCTACTAATCTGACTAATTCCATAACCCACAGCCTAAAAATAATAAAAATGTATATATAAATACTTTATTTTATGCTATTTTTTATATTTATACTATTTTTACAAACAAGGATGTCCAAAAAGGAGCCTTGTCAGATTCAGTTTACTCCTAGGTACAAATTTACAGTTAAAGGGTACAAATACAAACACAATCACCTGAGAAGAAACAGCAAGGATGTTTTGACTTGATATAGATACTGAGAAATGAACTTGTCACTACTTTACATGAAGCGTACGTTGACAGTTACACAAAGGCATCCTACTCTCACCTTCAGCTGCCATTCAAAGTCAAGAAGGACACTTATCATAGCAATTAAAACTGTAGTCGATCAGACTATTGCTTACCCCATGGCATCACACACTTCCTGACTACTGATTAATTTTAAACAAACACTGTGAGCAAAAGTATCCAATAATGGAGGGAATGCTGAGATAAAGCCAGTAGTATCTGGCTGTTAATGTGATCATAACATGGTGGCCCCCATGAGGTGAACAGCTCCATAAAATAAAACTTTTAGTAGGTCATACTGATATGACTTACAGTGATAACTCTTTAAATAAGTTGCAATAAACTAATATGTGCATAGTAGTTTTGTTTTTGTTGATTTACTTTGTTCATATGCACTTGAATGCACCTGCCCAGCCTGTCTAACACCTGCTTAGACTGCATGACGGTCATTTGTGCTGCTGTAATTATTTGCCTGCGTGCCAAACTGTGTTTCCCAGTCCGCTGAGTTTTCCTGATCCCTCGTCACATGGTTTGTCATTACCGTGCCGAGCACAGGCCCTTCCTTGGACTGCCATCTGAAATTCAAATGGACGTGTGGAGGAGGCACGGCAGAGCGGAGTCACGGGGGACCTTCCTTTACTCGGAAGCAGTAGCACAAGAGGGAAAATAAACATAAAGAAGGAGGAGGAAGCGGCTGCGATGCACGCGCGACGTCTTCTGGTCATGGAAGAAGTTTTTTGGGACAATTCGCTTCTTGGGATCGCTTCTGTTTTAACACATTAGGAGCTACGAATTGGGAAAATAAATGAACGCCGGAGTTATCCGTGAAATTGTAGCCCCTCTGGCAAAGAACTGCCACACCTTCTTCATCAGTGTAACAGGTAAAGGTTTTCTCTTAAGGCGATACATCATATAAGAGCTAAAGTTTTTCCTCGCACCTGTTGCGCAGAGCTCAATATAGTCGGCTTGAATATTTGTACAATAAGAAGACAGATCTTTGAAAGACAAACAGTAAATAAACTATTTTATTGCCACTAAAACTACTCTTTTGGCAGTACCATCCCTTTTTTCGGGAATTTGAGGGAGTTAAACAACAGTAACTGAGTCGGAACGATTACCTGGAGTTTGGTTATTATTTGTTGTTATGATTGAATCCTGTACTTCTACTCTGACGGCAGAAGAAACACGGTTTTACCTTGTCAGATGAAGGTGTTGCAGTGAACAGGGTGTAGTTTTTCTGCGCTTTCATAGTTAAAAAGAAAGCTCACCTTAAAATAAAAATTCTGTCGTCTTCTCACCCTAATGTCAAACCCACATGACTTTTTCTTCCGTGGAACACAAGTGGAAGAGGTTACTTAACATTTTCCATGCAATTACAGTGAACGGTGACTAAAGATGTAAGCTTAAAAAGAAACAGAAGCATGATAAAAGTTGTCCATGAGATTTGTCTGCTGTATTTTAGGTCTTCTAAAGCCATGTGATAGCTTTGTGTGAAGAACAGATTGAAATTTAATGTTATGTACTGAAAATATCCCTGTTCAGTGAGCTATTAATGACTGTAACAAATTAAGTCATCAGTACCGCTTCTCTTTTGAGTTACCATTTATTTATTTAACAAACAACATATAATTTCTCTTTTAACGGTTCAAGGAAGAAAGAAAAAACAACATGAGGTAGTGAACAGTTGCTTAAGTCTTTCCTTCTGGTAATATCTCTGCTTTGTTTTAGGAATATAAGGGAGTTGAAAAACACTAGTGATTCAGACGAGCTGGAGTTTGGTTATCATTTGTATAATTTTAAATGCGGTTAAAGCCATTACTTTTACTTTGAAGTAATGGCAGAAAAAACTGGTATGTGACTTTTACCTTGTATGTGAAGGTGTGTAGTTTGCAAAAGGTGTAGTTTTTCTGCCCTTGGACAGTTAAGGTTTGAACTAATTAAAAATATATGAGCTCTAGACATGCTGCTTCTATGTAGTGTTTTCTGAAGAAAGCAGCTGTTAAGATGAGGAAGAAGGAAACTAAAATGTTTGGAAATTTGATGCTTTTTGCAATTTCAGAATTTTTTTTTTTAAAGAATGTTTGGTCAGGTAACTTAAGTGATTAATTTGCTAACACCTACCGTATATTAGCTGTTTTTTAATTAAACCATGATAACACATGGTATACACTACAGTTTAAAAGTGTGGGGTCAGTAGGATTTTTTTAATACTTGTATGTAACATTGATCAAAAGTGAAAGTACAAACTTTGACATGCTGTTCTTTTGAACTTTCTGTCAATCAGATAATTATGAATTCTTCTAATTATAAATTTCATAATATTACTGTTTTTACTGTGTTTTTGATCAATGAATGCAGCCTTGGTGAGCATAGGACAATTTCAAAAACATAAAAATATTGAATAACATCATATGAAACACTTTTAATGTTAAAGTAAAAGCTCCTAAGCATGTTTTGTTATTTTTATGTAGTTTCCACATTGTAAAGTCCAAACTAGACTTAGACTATAGGCTAGGTAAGCTTGTGTTACTGTTTACAGTAGCTGTGAGGGGGGCTGAGCAGGTTTATGCAGTTTGTCTAGGTGTTTACAGTCAAACACATTGTTTACTTTTGAGCAAGGTCTGCTGTGCTGAGTAAGGTGTGGTCTGAGGTGCCCTACAAAGGGCCACTAGGCCTCTTGCTCTGTCAGGCTCCGGCATTTTACCTGGATATTTACTCTACTAGTGTGTACACAGACTAGCCTATATTGTACATCTGAGTGTGACGTTATGTAACACAACGCAGTACTTTTTTCTGTGGTTCACTGTTCACAGTTTTAATCTCTCTATCTCTTTCCCTTTAGCCATTTCCCACTTTGTAAGCATGGCTCTGTTTGAAGGGCAGCGCATTTAACAGTGATAAGAGTTTTTTTTAGTTAACAAAACATGTCGTGAAACACCGTGGGCCTGTGTCTTCCATCTTATGTGATCTTATGACTGTTGATCTCTGATTGTGATTACCAGTGTTGCATAGACTTCATTTGTAGTCCATGTAGTGATGCATTCACAGATTAATGTCACTATGACATGTTTGTAGCTTTAATATTAACTGTAATCGTAATCAAGCTGAATTGTATATTATGTTTCTATGTAGAAACACTTACAGCAACTTATTTTTTGTAACAAACTGTCTTTTATACTCAATTTAAAGCATCCTTGCTGAATAAAAGTAATACATACATACATATATGTAATTTTTAATCAATCAGTCTAGCTCCAAACCATTTAACTTTAGTGTATGTATTAGCTAATTATTTATCAGATGTGCCATATTATATATAATCTGCAAGAAGGAATCCTTTGGGTGAAGCTATTTATATATATTTGTATTCCTGTATCACAGTGTAACTCTGTAGTAGCTCATTTACTAATTCAAACTTTGTGTTCTCATTTCTTAGTGCGTATAAAGTGCACATTTTATGTGAATATATGAAACTTCAGGTTTGAAGTGCGCAAGCAATCAAAAACATGCTCAGTATAGCCTATAATTTATTCATTAGGCTCTAACCATAACTTCTCTTTTTTTAATATAATCCAAACAAAAACGCACTGTGTCAGAAATTTACTATATTGTTCTCTCACTGTAGAAATTGCTTTATGTGGTAACATATAAAAGAATTTGTTTTATTCAAATCAGAAATATGATGTATTATGCATCAACCTAACTACAGAAACAAAAGTAATTTTCAAGGTTCAGATAGGGTAGAAATTACTCCTTAAGGTAACGACTACACAGTTTCTATTCTTACAGCTGTTGGTTGTTAACTAGATTTATGTAGCAACATGATTGCGGTGATCAGATATTTTTTTCAGATATGTTTTCAAGACAGTAGGCACTTGTGTAAAAGAAAGTGGCATTTAAGGACTAGATGTGAGAATTTTAGCCCTGCAAACAACTAAATACTCCACAAAGAATGACTCTCTTGTCAATGTGACTCACAGCTTTTATAAACAAACACTAGAGCCTGCATCATAAAATGAAACTGAATAATTGCTGCCAGTGACTCTTGAGTGTTCAAAAGTGCCTCACACAGGACGTAAGGAGGATCCTTGTTTTGTATATTTAGCGCTGTATTAAGTGATGATATGGGCATTCTCAAGAGGGCTGATTCTGTACGCACCGGTCTTCTCGTAATGAGGCCATGGCAACAGTGTCCAGGGCAACACGCCCATATTTGGCCACATTTCAAGTCATATTTAAAAGGAGCTTTGAATGCATTTATATTTTACGTGGATGTGATGTTTATCTGGTCCAAAAATATGGAGAAGAGAAAAGAGTCATTAGATAGTCAGCTTTAAAAAGCTAAATAAAGATACAGACATGCAAATATTAACTCAAATTGCACTTTTAAATGTTTAAATGGATTTGTGATGGATTTTTCATGTTTCTTCATGTTAATGACCCTTGTCAATTTCAAGCCATCTGGCTGTTTCCATATGGCATAAATAAAAATGAAGAGGAGCATAACACATGCTGAGAGAATGAGAAATGCTAAACCAGTTTTCCCACTTGTTTAAACCACACCTTCATGAATCTGATCCCTCTATGCCGTAACCCTCCACCTGTACAAGACCTACACATCATCAAATACTCAGTTACACACACGCACAGTATACTGGTAGATAACCTAATATCCTTTACCATCTCTCTCTGTTTGTGTATTAGTCAATGCACTTTGTAAAACATTGACACTGTCATTAAGGTAAAAAATAGTGTTTAAGAGTAAGCCATTACCCTAGAGGAGTATATCTAAATTTAAGTCCTTGTAAATGACCCAGAACAGTGTGTGCTTTTGATTTGTTGAAGTAGAAGTTCATCTCTTTCCTGTCTTTGCATATAGGGGGTTGTGTAATGTTTGGACTCATAACATAAACGAGGATTTTTGACTAATAAACGTAACTGAGTTGCTGCCACAACAGAGATCAACTTCCTGGTACAATGGTACATTAAATATATCTACACTTTAACTAAAACTAATTACGTTTTTTTACATAATGTGTAAAACTCTGATGATCTAAATTAAACGAGTGAAACTGTTGTATGAAAATGATTTTATTTAAATTGTTTGGTCACATTCCAAGGTTCACTTCTCACTATTAACCAACTATTAACCACAACCTTTGCCTCAAACTCCTAATTTGCCACTTATTAATAGTTAGTAAGGAAGTTGCTAAATTTAGGTATGGGGTAAAATATGGTAATGCAGAATAAGGCATTATGTGCTTTTTAAGTACTAAAAAGTTGCCAATATGCTAGTATGAATGCTAGCTAATAGTGAGAATTGGCCTTTAAAGGAGAACTCTACTTGCAGAACAACAATTTACAAATAATTTACTCAATCCCAGGGTCTTATCTAGCGGTTATCTCGGTTATTTTCATAAAAATAATACAATTTAAATACTTTTACTCTCAAACGCTCGTCTTGCGTTAGGGTATGTCGAAAAACTCAGACCGTATTTTCTCCCTCAACTTCAAAAATCATTTCAAAATCATCCTGCATTGCTGCGAAATACCGACCCAGTCTTTGCAAAGTGAACATGCAAAGACAATCAAACGCCCTTAACAAAAAAGGTAAAACAGCGATATAGGACAATTTTAAAGTTGAGGGAGAACATGAGATGGGAGTTTTTCGACATACCCTAACTGTCATAAACAGGAACAAAAAAAGTCCAGGCAGAGTAAGACAAGACGAGCGTTTGGCATTAAAAAGTATACAAATTGTATTCTTTTTATTAAAATAACCGATCGTTACGCTAGATAAGACCCTTCTTTCTAGACTGGGATCGTTTACAACTGCATTTGGGATCGTTTGAAGCCGCATTTAAACTGCATTTTGGAAATTCAAAATCGGGGCACCATATCAGTCCATTATATGG
>JAHKKF010525466.1:6955-21952 GCA_019740295.1 Labeo calbasu | reverse complement strand
TTCTAGCATGATCAGCATGTTAACATGTTACTAACAGGATTAGCATGTTACATGTTTTGCACATGATTAGCAAGTCACTAGCATGTTTCTAGCATGATCGACATGTTAACATGTTACTAGCATGATTAGCATTTTGACTGCATGTTTTTTACATGATTAGCAAGTTGCTAGCATGTGTTTAGCATGATCGGCATGTTGTTAACATGTTACTAGCATGATTAGCGTGTTACTAGCATGCTTCTAGTAGGATTAACATAGTGTTAGCATGTTTCTAACATGATTACCAAATTACTAGCATGTTGCTAGCATTATTCTAGCATGATTAATATGTACCTAGCATGTTGCTAGCATGTTTTTAACATTATTAACATGTGCTAGCATGTTGCTAGCATGGTTAGCATGTTTCTAGCACGATTAGCATGTTGATAGCATGTTTTTCACATGAGTAACAAGTTGCTAGCATGTTTCTAGCATGATCAGCATGTTAACATGTTACTAACAGGATTAGCATGTTACATGTTTTGCACATGATTAGCAAGTCACTAGCATGTTTCTAGCATGATTGACATGTTGTTAACATGTTACTAGCGTGATTAGCATTTTGACTGCATGTTTTTCACATGATTATCAAGTTGCTAGCATGTTTCTAGCATGATCAACATGTTGTTAACATGTTACTTTCATGATTAGCAAGTTACTAGCATGCTTCTAGTATGATTAATATGTTGCTAGCCTGGTGTTAGCATGTTTCTAACATGATTAGCAAGTTACTAATATGTTGTTAGCATGTTTCTAGCATGATTAGCATGTTGTTAACATGTTTCTAGCATGATTAGTAATTTACTAGCATGCTTGTAGCATGTTTCTAGCATGATTAAAGTGAAAGTGAAATGGGCACGTCACACTAGCATGTTTGTAACATGATTAGCATGTTGGCATGTTGTTAGCATGTTTCTAACATGATTGGCATGTTGTTAGCTTGTTTCTAACTTGCTACTAGCATGATTCTAGTTGCTAGGCTTGGTTGGTGCTAGATAGATAGATAGTGCTAGATAGTTTAAGTCGGATTTCAGTAAGTTGGCTTGCTCAAGCCAAGATGTTAACTCGCAACTGCGCAACTGTGATTTAAATTTACATTTCTGTGAAGAAAAGTCAGAATTGTGAGATGTTCATTTTTAATTGCTAGATGTAAATTCAGATTTTTGAGACAAAAAAAATAAGCCTTGAGATTTACACTCAGAATTGTGAAATGTAATCTTGAAATTACACAAAAAAGTCAGAATTCAGAGTTTATGTTTCGCAGTTCTGACTTTTTTAGTGAAATAAATGCAGCTTTGGTGAGACATACGAGCTCACCACAACACGATCAAAACAGCAATGAACCCTTTCGTCACATGACATCGCTGCCTGTTGCAAAAAGTAGCTTGCTACAAGAAAAGCTACACTGTTCTGAAAACAGCTAAGCTACTGTCACGCTACCGAACCAATGTAGCGACAACACGGGGCACAGAGCACGTCTTTCTCGCTCACTGATGTCTCTCCAAATCTCTTTCCAAATACAGAATGAGGCTTTTATGCGCCATAAATGGGAGAACATCAAAAGGCCAATGAATTAGCATTCCAGAGCTTGGTGGCTTTTCAATACACCAAATTCCTTGTGCATTTTGTTCAATGGCAGATACAGCAGTCTTTGTGTTGCACAGGGACACATATTCAGCTAAACGCTGAGGAAGAGAAACACAGGCTTTACTAAAGCTCATAAATTGATTGCATGAGCAGACATCAGCATTGCAGCATGTTGCAGGGAGTGAGCTGGAAGATTTCGGGCTCGAGCATCGAGATAAGCAGCTCCGCCTACCGGTGACTAATGCGTGTGCCCTAAGTGTCAAGCTCGGGAAATTAGTCACTACACAATTAATATGCATGAGCGATGGCATTACAATATGCACCGTTTATTCTTAGTTCTGAAAGAACAGGAAGAATAAGTGCAGAGCCGTCATGCACTCGCTCAAAACCTTCCAAACAATTCCTTGCAATAATACTGGAAGTGCACAGCGACTTCTCTAATTGTTTAAAGCAGCAGTCTGAAGTAATTTAAGCAGCGCGTCTGATAATAAAACGATCCCTCCTATATCAGGGACACGACGAGCTCCAGCGTCTCTGCTAATCTTTAATGATTGGATTTTCACTGCTTTATGAATCATGAATGATCTAATTGTATCCAGCCTCGAATGTCACCCCTCAAACACACACATGGGCTGCCTAATACTGCCATTTATTTCCATTGCTGGAAAACCCAACATTTTCCTAAGTGAAGCGATTCACACTGGGTAGTTAACTTTCTGTTTGATGGCCGTTTGGTTTTGTGACTGAACGAAGGCAACTACCTACCGTCTGGGACACTATAACACATTCAATCTAGACAAAATGACTTTTTATACTAATTTAACTTTTGAAATATAGCCAGATTTTTTACTTCTAACATGATTTATTATTAATGAACATTTCTAAATCTTTTTTTTTTTTTTTAGCTGAGTATATCTAAAAAGAAAATACTCTCTTTCTGAAATTTTTAAATTCTAAAATAAGGTCAGAATTACAAGAAAAAAATTGAACTTTGAGATGTAAAGTCAATTATGACAATTCAGTCATCAAATCATAATTATGAAAAATAATTTCTGAATTGTAAGATAAAACAATGTAATAAAGAAACAAGGATGGAATTATGAGATGTAGTCATAATTATAAGAAATAAATTTGGAGATATAAAGTCATTTATGAAAAAAGTTAGTATTATGATATAAAAACAGAATTACTAGAAAAAAAAATTTGGAATTATTGGATACAAACATAATTATTAAAAAATAAGGTTGGCATTATGAGAGTCATTATAGTTATAATTTCACATTTAATTCAAGATATTGAATTTGATTATTGTGAAATTTATTAACAATTTTCTAGTGTAAATGGTTCAAAGTTCAAATTGTGATAATTTTGGCAGAATTATGAGAACATAAATTTGGAATTTTAAGATATAAAGACATAATAATGAAAAAAAAACGTGGAATTATTAGATAAATTCATAATTATGAAATATCAAATCATAATTATAAGAAATAAATACAGAATTGTAAGATAAAAAGATGTAATAATTATGAGATGTAGTCATAATTATAAGAAATAAATTTGGAATTATTGGATATAAACACATAATTACAAAAAAATAAGGTTGGCATTAGTCATTATAGTCATAATTTCACATTTAATTCAATATTTCTTTGCAATTATTTGTGAAATTAATTAGCAATGTCCTAGTGTAAATGGTTTCAAAGTCCATTGTGATAATTTAGTCAGAATTATGAGAAAATACATTTTAAATCATAAGATATAAAGAAATAATTATGAGAAATAAATACAGAATTGTAAGATAATAAGATGTAATATAAAAATAAGGTTGGGATTATGAGAGGTAGTTTCAACTTAAAAACTTCAGTTCAGCAGCTCGCGGTTCACATTTTAAGTTAAGACAACTAATTACAATGAGTTAAAATGACTTGTACTTTTAAGTTGATTTAACTTAAAATTTCAAGGCAGCTGCTAAACTTAAGTTTTTAAGTTGAAACTGGTGAAAACGTTTTACAGTGTAGTAATTTCCTAATGAAAATGGTTTCAAAGTCAATTATGATAATTTTGTCCGAATTATGAGAACATAGACAAATACATAAATATGAGAAATAAAGTCACAATTATGAGATGAAGTCTTAAATATAACTTCTTGCTATTTCTTTGTGATTGTTTGTGAAATTTACTCTCAGTAAAACTGTTTCAAAGCCATTTTAGTGTACTTTTTGGACAGTCCAGTAAACACTCAAATACCCAAAACTAATACTACAAAACAGACCACGCTCAAAACCCAGGGCGGAAAGAGTCGCTAAAACTGTCAATGAAGTGGATTTATTGTTAGCCACTCTTGTGGGGATGCGTATTGAGTCTTTTAAGCGAAATGCAAACATGAAAATCACAAACATTCATTTGGGCTGGAGACATGACACATATGCCTAATGGAGATTTGATTCATTCCACATTAGTGCCTGTGTGACAAAGCACGTTTCAGGGCAGTAATGGCAAAGAACTCAGCAGCACAATCCTTATTACTGTGGCTTATTACGCCATCCATTAAGTGACGAAAGTGTGCCGTACTTCCACGTGTTGAGAAATTACGGACCACTGAGGTGGCGAAACCTCGCCTGAATTTGTCCACTGAGAGGTTTCCCACCCTTCCTGAAGAGGCAAATATCAGGCCAAACCAATAACGCTCAGTAAAACTCAAGCGCCGGTTTTGAAAGACACAAATTTAATGCTTAATATCTCATGTGTAGTATTGTTTCCCCATGGCGCTGACCTCCTCCGCTCTCTGCATGAGGTGATTCGGTCGTCAGTTCCTCCAAACATCAAATGTGGGAGCGTTTCTCGCTCGTGAAAGCAGCACAGAAGCTTCGGCAACGTGTTTATTCAACATCTCCACCCACACGCGCATCACAAAGGTGTTCGAATACAACCCGCATCCACCCACACGCGCGTGCCTGACGCCATGCGTTTCACACCACATATTCGCTGCCATACGCTGCCGTTCCACACGACCCGGTGCTGGGGAATGTAATATGCATGAAGAACGCAACAATCATTTTGATGCAGAACATTTCTGTGCACTAATGCAAGACTAAAATGGGTTGAGTAAAGACCTCAATTGTTTGGATTGAACCAGAGAAGCCCATTTTTTGCCTAAAAGTAGAAAATGACTGGTAATTGTGAGAGAGAGTTAAAATGAAGCAAGTAGAAATAAAATAAATAACGCCAAAACAATAAAGCCAGAATTATGTCGTATAAAGTAAAGTTGGAACTATGAGATAGAAAGTCATACTCATTAAAAATAGTCAAAATTATTAGGAAAAAAGCATCTTGAATTTTAACTGGTTCAAACCTGGTTCAGACCTTATGGTTCAAAAATTATTAGCATAAACACAATGCTATTTTGAACTGTTGGTGGCGCAAGAGGGTTTGAGATGGAGATTCCAAACTCGCTATGGTTAACATTGAGACTGGCCTCTATCTGTGAGCCAAATTTCACAACTTTCCCGCAAGCAACATTAGTTGTGACGCTTTACGAATACGGTTTTGTCTATCGACATTAACTTTTTATGAGCACAGTCTGAAGAGAATCTGACTCAATTTTGGGGAAAATTGTACAAACAGTCTGCGATGAGTTCAAAAAAGTACATTTTCAACATAAATTAAAATGCCGAACAGGAATTTCAACCGAATATGGTATAACTGGTATCTATGTTCTTCATATGACCCAAGGAATAATTTGAGACCAGTGTAATTACAATAGGCTAATACAATCGAAATAATTCTTAATAATAATAATTCCTTACATTTATATAGCATTCAAAGCGCTTTACATAGAAGGGGGAATCTCCTCAACCACCACCACCTGGATGATGCGACGCCAGCCACACTGCGCCAGAACGCCCACCACACACCAGCTTATTGGTGATGAAGCCAATCAGAATATGGGGATGATTAGAAAAAGTTATTAGCATTTCTTAATCAATGGTTTACCAAGTTTTCCAAGTTGCCAAGTTTCATAACGATAAGTCAGTGCGTTCATAAAATATAGCATTTTATGACAAAATCAAAAATGTCTGACGCCCAAAATGGCTGACATGGGAAAATTGGGTATTGGGTATGATGCACTGAATCTTAAGAGACCAGTTTTGTTGTTTTTGGCCAAACCATTCAGAAGTTATAAGCAAAAATACAATTTTTCATATCTCCTGACCACTAGGTGGCACAGTGCCAAATCTGTGCAGGTAGTCTCAGGTCATGCTTGTGATAACATACACCAAGTTTGGTCTCAATACACCAAACATTCACAGGTTTGTTGACGGTTTGACAAATCAACTTCAATTCCATATCTTTTTTCCAGGATGATCTGAAGATTATCTGAGACAATTTTGGTTAAAATCAGACAAGTTTGAAAAAGTAGGTTTTATGAACTATTAAGAATAGCAAAAAAACTAAACCCTACGACTTTTACATTTTGGTGTCCATTTGACTCGACATGAGCCAAAGAATCAGAGGGAAAAGTTATTAGCAAAAAATAATTGAAATTTTGGACAAGTGGTGGCGCTACAGAGTTTGAGATAGAGACTCCAAATTTGCTATGGTTAATGTTGAGACTGTCCTCTATCAGTGTGCCAGATTTCCCACAAGCGGTTCTATGGGCTGCCATAGACTCAAGAACGGAAGAAATGGAAGAAGAAGAAGAAGAAGAAGAAGAAGAAGAAGAAGAACGCCAGCGAATACAACAGGTGCTATCGCACCTTCAGTGCTTAGCCCCTAATTATGAGATTTAAAAAGAATTATGATAAATAAAGTTGGAATTATGAGACATACATTTGAATTATGACAAAGTCATTTATGAGAAATAAATTAATATGTATTCATAAAAAACATGTTGAATTTTAAGTCAATTATGAAAAATAAAATTGGAATTATAAAATATTAAGCCAGTTATTTTAAAAACAAAATAATACATTCAGAATTATAAGATATAAGGTCCAAATTAAATAAAATGATAAATAAAGTTGCAATTATGAGATAAAGACAACTGTAATCAGTAAGGTTGGGATTATGTCAAAGTCAATTATGAAAATAAAGTCCAAATTATGATATATGAAGCCATAATTATAATAAATATATTATAATAAATAATTTGGAGATTTAATGAGAATTATAAGATATAAAGTCATAATTATTAGAAATAAATTTGAAGGATTAGATATACAGTCATAATTATGAGAAATTAATTTGGAATTGTGAGATACAAAATAAATTATGAAAAGTAAAATCATAATATTGAGATGTAAAGTCGTAATTATGAAAAATAAAGTTGGAATTGTGAGATTTAAGTAAACTGTTCACATGGACTGCCCCGTTTCAAACTGACTTGGCTTTGGTTGGCTGGCGTGCATGATAGTTGTGAAAAATAACAGCTTGTATACCAACAAAACGAACCAAATTTTGACATCAAACACAGTTGATCCAGAGCTGTGAAAGCGCCATAGGTCTTTGCATCAGCATGAGCTTAGTGCCATTCCCTTTGTCCTAAAAATACTGTTAGTGCTGCTTTCGACACTCCATCGTGGCTTTAAAAAAGGACAAGTTAGTGTTTTGCAGCCCAGAGGCGCATTGGAAATGGTGCTGCGGAAGACTTTGAAGTGAGGCATCTGGTAGAAATGAGCCTTAGACAACAGAAAAGGACATATAGCTCTTCACTCTGACTTGGTGGACCATATCTAATTGGATTCTGAGAACAGGATTTTGGTGATTTAGTACAGTAACTTCTGTCCTAACATGCCGCCTTAACGACTCAACTGAACATTGATACTTAGTCTTGTTTTGAAGGGAAAAGCATTGAGGTAATGCTGAAGTCATGCTTACTGAGTCAGCCCGGTAACTGATACACCCGCCAGAGGCTTCGTCTATAGCACGGATCAATTGTCTTCAGGCTTTTAGGGAGTTACAGTGGAATTTGAAGCGAGAGAAGTGACCGACAGTGGATTCCCGGTCATCACGGCCTCAAGGTCAGAAGTCTACTCTAAATCCCAGTAATAAATCCTTTTGTCCCGTTCGCTTTGTTCTAGACACCGTCCTTTTCTCTCAAGTGTTGTGCTCACTTATCAGCGAGTCAACGGGATTTGTTTTGTCTGAGGAGTTCGACAGACGCTTTCTGACACGCTGTACAAAAGCAAACCTGTGAAGATGTGCCGCGCCGACAGAAAAATCTCATTTCCCTGCGTGAATCCTAATCAAGTGTCCAACTATTAAAGCAGGCTTAGACTTGCTTGCAAAAACAAATAAGAAACAAAAACAGAAAGACAATGAGAGTGTCCAACTAGAGCTTTTCAAGCACACAAATACTTAACATTTGTCAGCAGAAATTATTTCATTTAAAGACATATTTTACCAAAAATTACAATTCTGGTCTTTTTTTTTTCCCCCACGCAATTACATTTAATGAGGACTGAAGTGTTCACGCTTCAAAAAGGACAAAAGGGTCTTTATAAAAGTGGTCCAGAAGATTTTTCTTTTTAGTTTAGCAAGAGTATGAGACCAAAAAATGATCTTGACATTGACTTTAGCTCTTGAACCGTATCTTTTCCATCAGTTAACAAAAACAGTATGAATCATAGTGATCTGGTTCTCAAGGTCAACTCACTGACTCACTGGACTGATTAATACTGACTTAAAATTGAGTTTCGTTCCTCACACAAGGATTACCAAGACTTTTAGGATATTTTTATGGTGTCTTTGCATCATTTTTGAAACCTAAAAGCTTCAGTCCCCATGCATTTGTTTGGGATGAAAACATGTTCTTCAAAATGAACATGTTTTCATGCTTGGTGGTTCGAAAAACGAATTATTTTTCACATAATTTACATTATTACAATAACTTTCTCCCTAGCCTGGCACAAATGGCTCGATTAGTTCTGGGTTTGATGAAGGCCCGCCTTCCGACAAATAAAATGCGTTGTGTTTGACGGTGTTTCAGTACTGCCATGCCCCTTACCAAAGTAGCAAGTTCTGTGTACAACTGTTAGCACAAGCTAGATTAAAGTGATTCTTATGTTTTAAATATGGATATTTTTTTCACAAAAACACATCGATTCACTACAGAGGTCTTTATTGACCCCTCTGGAGCCGTGTGAGGCACTTTATATTATGGATGGATGCACTTCATTGGACTTGTTTTAGACTGATGAAGAAAAACACTCATCTATGCCGTTCTAAAGCTTGGGAGTGCCAGGATAATTTTTAATATAACTCCAACTGCATTCGTCTGACAGAAGGAAGTCATACACACCTAGGATGCATGGAGGGTGAGTAACATAATAAGCTTTATCACTGATTAGCCTAGCCTAGTCTATTGAATGACTTTCTTTTAGAAAAAATTAAAAATTCGTAAGTGTCTAACTACAGACAAACAATTAAAGTCTGTCTTTTAAAGGTACATTTCATGTGAACAAGAAAATTTTGGTAATTTTCTTTAATGCACTTTTAATTACAAATGGGGTGTTAAAGCATCAAAAAGGACAGAAAAGGCTTAAAAAAAAAGTGGACCAAATGACTTTTCTTAAAGTTTAGCAACAGTACAAAACTAAAAAACATCAGCTCTAGAACCGTATCTTTTCAATGAATTATGTGAGTCAGTTCACAAAAACAATATGAATCAAACTGATCTGGTTCTCAAGTTCAACTCAATGACTCACTGGACTGATTAATACTGACCTAAAATTGAGTTTCGTTCCTCACACAAGGTTTACAAAGACTTTTAGGATATTTTTATGGTGTCTTTGCATCATTTTTTAAACCTAAAAGCTTCGGTCCCCATGCATTTGTTTGGAATGAAAACGTGTGCTCCGAAATGTCTCCTTTTGAACAAGAAGCTAAGTAAATGATGAACCTTCATGTGAACTACTGCTGTAAGCACAAAAAAAATCAGCTTGTTACTTTCACCAAAAAGGTGCTAGTTAAGATTAACCCATCCAAAACCACTAGACAAAGCAAGAAAGGTCAAATGGACAGATATGACTTCACTGGAACATTATCAAATTGAACAATTTACTTTTCAACAATTTTAAAATTCATAAGTGTTCAAATACAGATTTGCAAGAGACAAATAATCATAAAAAAGCTTGAAAAAAGACAAAAAAAAGTTTCAAAAAAGTGGTTCAAAAGACTTTTTTAAAGCCAAACAAGAGTTCAGCAATAGTACAAGACCAAAAAACAGTCCTGACATTGACTTTAGTTGTTGAACCGTATCTTTTCAATCAACCATTTGAATCAGTTCACAAAAACAACATGAATCATACTGACCTGGTTCTAAAGTTCAACTCACTGACTCACTGGACTGATTAATACTGACTTAAAATTGAGTTTCGTTCCTCACACAAGGCTTACCAAGACTTTTAGGATATTTTTATGGTGTCTTTGCATCATTTTTTAAACCTGAAAGCTTCGGTCCCCATGCATTTGTTTGGAATGAAAACATGTTCTTCAAAATGCCTCCTTTTGAACAAAAAGCTAAGTAAATGATGAACCTTCATGTGAACTATTGATTTAAAGCACAAAAAAATCAGCTTGTTACGTTCTTCTTGGAGATACACTGTATAATTTTTTTTTTTTTTTAAATGTAAAAATTTCAAAAAACTTCAACTTCAAAAAAAAAAAAAGTCAAGTGTTTGTGCTGCCTTAAAATTTTAAGTTTAGTCAACATGAAATGTTAAGTTGTTCTACGTGAAAACATGGATATTTGAGTTGAGTAAACTTAAAATTTTAAGCCAGCACAATCACAATCACAAAAAGTTGAAACTTTTTTTTGTTTTACAGTGTATGCTAAATTTGTTAGTGTCCAACTACAGATTTTGCAACACACAAATAATTAACATCCGTCTTTCAAAGATATAGTTCATGTAAAAATGAAAATTCAGGTAATTTTCTTTAATGCACTTACATTTAATGACAAATGGGGCGTTCAAGAATCAAAAAGGACAGAAAAAGCTTCAAAAAAGTGGACCAATGAACTATTTTAATCAGTTTACAAAAACAATATGAATCATCTAAAACCACTAGACAACACAGAAATGTTCAGACAGATATGACTTCACTGGAACATTACAAATCGAATGACTTTCTCTTAGGAGATATGAAAAATTCATTAGTGTTCAACTATACAGATTTTGCCACACACGAATAATCAACATCTGTCTTTAAAAGGTATAATTCAAGTAAAAATGAAAATTCTGGTCATTTTCTTCAGTGCAGTTACATTTAATGACAACAGGGGTGTTCAAGCATCAAAAAGGACAGAAAAACCCTTAAAAAGTGGTGCAAATGACCAAAAAACCTTGACATTGACTTCGGGTCTTGAACCGTAACTTGTCAGTGAACCATCTGAATCAGTTCACAAAAACAATATTAATCAGTCCGATCTGGTTCTCAAGCTCAACTCAAGGAACGCTTCGCTGGAGAGAAAGTTTATAGGTTAATAGTGACTTAAAATTGAGTTTTGGTCCTCACACAAAGCTATCACAACTATTTTTTATGGTGCCTTTACATCTTTTTCCCATCATCAGTTCGCATTTGCTAGGAAATAAAATGACCAGTGTTCTTCAAAATGTCTCCTTGTGAATGACAAAGGAGAGCAAACCAAGTGAACCATGGCGTAACACAAAAACAAATCACTGAAGTTAAGATTATTTCACTTTAAACCGCTAGAAAACAGAAAATCATTACCATGCATCCCAGTCAAGACGGCGCTGGTCAGATTGAATCTAAAGACCAGAAAACATGCAACCGAACCACATCTATGTGATTTCGCTTACAAAACTGAATGACTTCCTCTTACGAGATATGAAAAATTCATCTCCATTATGACAGAATAACCGTGCGTAACCCCTGCTGGTGCACAACTGAATATAATTGAATATAAAGTGAGAATATTTCCTTTTCAGTGCATATAATAAGACTGCAGTGGTTGTGAATGCGCCGTGACAGAAAGGAAAGAATATGTCAGTCGATTAGCATTGAAACTCAGTTCTCCCTCCTCCGTCTCCAACGCTCTCTACCGTATGCTGATTTTTGGGCTGTAGATTTTGCTGCTCTGTTAGGCTCACTATGCAATTCAAATATTGACATTTTTAAAGCATGCAATATTCTGTCAGGCTTGCAGTATGAGCTCTGATGAGACTGATTAATGGAGAGAATAGGAAAGTGGGAAATGATGTTACATATCATTTAGCAGATGCATTCGCTAAGTGACTTATAATACACAAAACTGCGCAGCGATGGCTCGTGATTCATTACCAGCCCTGCATTACTGTTAGCGCTGGGTAATAATGTCAGTTCTTTAAATATGTAGAACCAGCAGGCACAGTGCTTGACAAAAGTGGGGTTTTTTATTTATTATTTTTTTGCTAAAAGCAAATTTTAAAGAAAGCAAGAAAAAACATTAAGGTTTATTCTTTAAGTATGCATACTTTGTTCAGAATTGTTTTAAGTGCTCTCACTAAATAAGTGACTCAACAGAATGAAGCGCTTCATTATATATTTAATAGGCGAAGAACACAAAAAAAAAAGTTGTGGAAAAAACAGCTTCAGGACTTTGAGTTTACTCAAAGTTATGTACAAAAAAAAAAAATATATATATATATATATATATATATACATACATCTCATCTGAACAACTAAAGCTGGTTTGGACTTTCAGCAAATCTAATAAATTCAACAAACTCAAAACTACTTTTTTATTTACTTATTTTTTTAACTTGTGGATCCAAGTTCAATAAGCATGCATTTTAAATTAAGTATAATGTTACATCATAATTGTGTCGAATTTTCTTTATTTGTCTAACTTGTGTTTCAGTTTGTTTAGCAAAACATGGAAACAAATGCTGTAGAAACATTGTTTTTTTACTTAAAAATACAACAAGACTTAATTAGTATTTTCTCATAAAATATTTTCCAATAATTGTTTTATTTACTTAAAAAAATAAATAAATAAAAAAAAAAATATATATATATATATATATATATATATATATATTTGATGAGAAAATACCAACTGAGCATAAAAATGTTTCTACAGCTGTTGTAATGTTTTCTGACATTTTAGCCATATGATTTTTTTTATTAGTGTTTTTGTTTTTTGTTTTTTTCCTGGAAAGTACTGTATATATAACTTTATTGTATATAGTAACTGTTTACAACATTTTCTGCCCTGATTTTATATATATACATATATAACGCCAAACACTAATAAAAAAAAAAAAAAAAAAATTCAATTGGCATTTTCTCATAAAATACTCTCCAATAAATTATATATATATAATTAATANACATTTTCTGCCCTGATTTTATATATATACATATATAACGCCAAACACTAATAAAAAAAAAAAAAAAAAATTCAATTGGCATTTTCTCATAAAATACTCTCCAATAAATTATATATATATAATTAATAAATATAAATATAAAAAGAAGCCAAATACTCATAAAAAAATTCCCTAGGGCTAAAATGTCAATTAATTCTGTATAATAAATATTTGTGTCATCATAAGTCCCCATGCTTTGACCAAAACAGTTCTTGCTGTTTATTATTAATATTTACTTATACATATACACATACTACATGGCCTAAAAATAATTTAATTTACTTATTTAATTATTTATTTACTTAAATTTGACCACATTTTTTGAAGTACTGTAAACTTTTACATTTTAAATAAATCATTCTACTGTAAATTGTAATTTTTTTAGCTTAATTTGACAATGTTTTTATGCAATATAATATTTTTCTATGTTCGACAGTTCAGTCATCCTAGAGTTTGTCTGACACATTTTTTTTTTTTTTTTTACAGTAAAGAAATTATTATTCATTCCATCTTGTTTGCGCTGCAGTGATAAGTGACACCTAAATCATCCATCGTCTCTGTCTGCTCTTCCCAGCGATCTAATTTCTGCCTGACGGACAACAAAACAGGCAAAAACACAAGCTTCAGCACTACCCCGCCTGACTCGTCTGCAACACAAAGTCACAACTCACTCACAAGAGCAAATCAAAGCAGGAACCTTTGGCTCTTCACACTACTGAGACTGAGAGTCTGTTATGACATAAAAAGAGAGCGATGCATTCACAGACGGCCTTCAAGCGCCTTTAGATCCGTAGCCCAATTACTCGGAGGGATCTTACGAACGTGGACTGTATCAAGTAAAAAGAACATCACATCTGAAGAGACCGCAACACTGGAGACCATTAGAGTTTGATCGCTGAAAGGATAGAAACAGAGACATAATAGAGACGTCATGTGCTGTAACACTGTGTAGAGCAAAGAAGCTTTAAATAAAATGTTATTCCGTGGAATTACTGTGAAAACCCCTTTTTGAAACCTTAAGAGTGTAGACAATTGCTTATCACACTGGAAATGAAAGGTCAAGTCAAGCTCATTGCATTTTAGATACAGCATTAAATGCATAGTAGTAGTAATTCATCCATGTATGCATGCATAAAATGAGCATATCATGCACAGAATACATACTACAGTTGAAGTCAAAAGTTTACATACACCTTGCAGAATCTGCAAAAAGAGGGATGCATGTTATTTTTTTAGTTAGTACTGACCTGAATAAGATATTTTGCATAAAAGATGTTAAAAATGACCCTGTTTAAAAGTTTACATACGCTTGATTCTTAATACTGTGTTTTTACCTGAATGATCCACAGCTGTTTTTTGTTTAGTGAGTCTCTTGTTTGTCCTGCACAGTTAAACTGCCTGCTGTTCTTTGGAAAAATTCTTCAAGTCCCACAGATTCTTTGGTTTTTCAACATTTTTGTGTATTTGAACCCTTTCCAACACAGATTGCATGATTTTGAGATCCATATTTTTACACTGAGGACAACTGAAGTACTGTTTTGATAGAGGGAAACAAGATACAAGTCTAATTTCAACATTATTTCTTCTTCAGACATTGTTCTTTACATAAAATAATTTTCAGCTGTACACAAAGTGACCAACATTTGGTTTTCGACCACTGAAAATGGGAAATATTCAACAATGGAGCCTCATTGAGATCCCCATATCTCTGGGACTGAATGTTGTAGGGCCTTGAAAATGAAGATTCCAAAATAAAAGTTTATGAAGAACTCATATTGTGATATCTTTAATATTTCTTGAGATATAGGCACGTGAACTTTGGAAATAAAAATATTTATGGCACTCAGACTGGTATGTTCAATGCAGTTGTCTTGACTGAAAGAAACAAGACACATCTCTAGTTTTAATATTATTTGTTCTTCAGACGTTCCTCTTTAAAAGGAAAGAAGTATCGTATTTTTTCAAACTGACCCACATTTGGTTTTTGACCACTGAA
>JAHKKF010525464.1:0-23393 GCA_019740295.1 Labeo calbasu | reverse complement strand
GTGTGAGTGTAAGTGTGAATTGTGCTTTTGCCCCTGACATTCCTGCACAAGGCTGTAGCACTATAATTCACAAATGTGATCTAATAAAGGAAAATGGCAAACATCAGCCAAACATTCAGGTTATATTGCTTGTAATTGGAATTAAGTAAACATCTGTTGAGTATTTTAACAAAATTGTGTTGAATTAAAAACCCAAAAATGCAGCTGGTCCACCAGACACACGAACACTGGCTGAGGAACAAAAATACGAACATCATACAAGGGTTCAAGGCAAAAAACAGATAAGTAACTAAGTTCTGTATCCATGCACTGCAAAACACCAATCCACTTCTCCTATGAAGGGAGAAAAGCAGGAGATCAATAGATAAGACAGAAAGAGAAGCTGATGATACTGTAGATTACATTTGTGAGAAAGAGGGACATATACCTGTTCGCTAAGCCTGTGATATGCAGGTATGGTTAAATGCTTTAGCAATACTTTACAAAACCTTTACAATCACGCAAATTAAGCTTAGTTGACACAGACTCTCAAAATAAAACAGAAAGAGATAAAGCAAAATAAGTAAGGCAGAACAAGAGAGAAAGAGGGTAATACATGGAAACAGCAAGTAGCAGTGAGTGTTACTGTCTGCACCAATAACCTTTACAGCTGTGCCTGCAGTTAAATGACCAATAGTATGAGGGTATTTGCCTAAATAAAGCTGTATTAATCAGCAGGAAGATTGTGTATGCCATGGAACAAAAAATAAAAAATAAAAATAAATAAAATATTTAACAATTCTAACTTTTTTTCCACTTGCAGAGCTGAGTTTATATCTCACAATTCAAAATACAGACTTTGTTTTTCGTAACTCAGAGGAAGAAGTCAGAATTGAAAGATGTAAACTCAGAATTCAGACTTTGTTTTTCACAATTCTGAGTTTATATCTCACAATTCTGACTTAGTTTCTCACAATTCCGAGAAAAATGTCAGAATTGCAGGATCTTAACTTAGAATTTGGACTTTGTTTCTCACAATCCTGAGTTTATATCTCAGAATTCACAATTCAGATTTTGTTTCTCACAATTCAGAGATAAAAAGTCAGAATTGCCAGATATAAACTCAGAATTCTGACTTTGTTCCTCAAAATTCTGAGTTTATATCTTATAATTCTGACTTTGTTTCTCACAATTCAGAGATAAAAAGTCAGAATTGTAAGATATAAACTCAAAATGCAGACTTTGTTTCTCAAAATTCTGAGTTTATATCCCACAATACACAATTCAGACTTTGTTTCTCACAATTCAGAAAAAAAAGTCAGATTTGCAAGATATAAACTCAAAATTCGGACTTTGTTTCTCAAAATTCTTAGTTTATATCTCACAATTCACAATTCAGACTCTGTTTCCCACAATTCAGAGAAAAAAAGTCTGAATTGCAGGATATAAACTTAGAATTCAGACTTTGTTTCTTGCAATTCGGAGAAAAAAGACAGAAGTGCGAGATATAAACTCAGAATTCCGACTTTGTTTCTCACAATTCTGATATTATATCTCACAATTCAGACTTTGTTTCTCGCAATTCAGAGAAAAAAGTCAGAATTGCAGGATATAAACTTAGAATTCAGACTTTGTTTCTTGTAATTCTGAGTTTATATCTTACAATTCAGACTTTGTTTCTTGCAATTCAGAGAAAAAAGACAGAAGTGCGAGATATAGACTCAGAATTCCGACTTTGTTTCTCACAATTCTGAGTTTAAATCTCACAATTCTGTTTTTTTGTCTGTTTGTTTGCTTTAGCATGGAATACAAAAATAAACATGTAATTACGAGTTTTTTCTCTCAATTATGACTTTTTTCTCACAATTTAGAGAAAGTCTGAATTGCGTGGCATAAACTCATATTTCCAAATTTCTCACAATTCACAAAACTGACTTCTCACAATTCAGAGAAAAAGAGTCAAAACTGTGAGATATAAACTCAGAATTCATACTTTGTTTCTCGCAATTCTGATTTTATCTCTCACAATTCAGACTTTTTCTCAATGTTTTTTTGTTTGTTTGTTTCAGCACGGAATATGAAACAAATATCCAATTACAAGATTGTATCTCTCAATTCTGACTTTTTTCTCACAATTTAGGAAAAAAAAGTCAGAACTGCGAGATATAAACTTGGAACACTGCAATTTTTTTCTTGCAGTTGTGAGCTTACATTTTTTTTCTGAAAAATGCAATGAAAAAAAAAAAGTAAGATATAAAGTCCGAATTATGAGATAAAAGTCACAATTACTTTTTTGTTTATCCTGTGGTGGAAACAAGCTTCCACAAAACATTGAATACGTAAAAAAAAAAAAATGACCATCAAGTTAATAGTTGGTAGTTCAAATGTCCGAATGAAGCATGTGGCCAGTGTCAGTGATATCGAGTCAGGGTGCGGTTGCACATGGGCCAGCTGTCTCACATACCCCGGAGATGAGAAGCATCTGTCATTGTGCCGTTAAACACATGGTCATACACTGGGCCTTTCAGCCTGTACTCTGCTCACACATCACATCACTCACGAGATCCCATGTGATTTGAGAAACGGTTCGGTTTAACATGATGTCCAATATGTGCATATGGAAGCAGTGGTGCTGCAAGTCAGTTATTTTCCCAGATGAAGACACAGACCCTTGAGCAAGTCGCCATCGCTGCCTTGGCAACATAACATCCACTGAGGAGCATGTTTATTGTCGAGGAACACAAGCACATTGGGAATTATAATGTATTTATAGTACTTATAGTCTACTATTAGGTTTTTCAACCAATGAAACACTTTTTCTAAAACTGTTCATATATATATATATATAATAACTTTTCTATTTTTTAATGTAATCTATTTCTGTGATGCATCTAAATTTTCAGCAGTGATATTTTTTTTGGAGTCCTTGATGACCATTTATTTGAAATAGAAATATTTTGTATTATAAACATTTTATAATATTATATTTATTACTGTTTTTTTTTAAAACCAAATATGTCTTGTACTTATTTGGTTGTACTTGTGGTTTACCATTACACTATTATATATTAAATAGTAAATTATAAATGATAATATAATTAGAATTAATTATAATAATAATAAACAATTTTAGAGAATATTCATCATTAAAAATAAATATAATACAAACTTTTGCAACATTTCAGCATTGGTCTATATCAAACTGCTTTCAGGCCAAGTTTTTGTTGCGTAGCTCACTTTAAAATGAAAGGCTGAAACTGTGCTGAGTAACTCTTGAAGCAATATATTCAATAAATATGTTACTTCACCTGTCAGGAAATAAAAAGTTACCACACTGGGTTTAAATCTTAAGGTGTGGCTGTTGGCTCTTTGTACCAGACACACAGTTCCTCTAAAGACAACTGTTATGCAATCTCAAATCATGTTAGCAAAATTAATATGCATCCGCCTCTGGATGGACGAATGAGGTTGTGCTGTTAGTACAATCTTAGTGCTTTGTTTGTAAACAATTCAATGATTTGGAGCAAAACGAATCATGAAACAATGAATCGCTCTCATTGCACTGACTCGTCTTTCCCGTTTGAAGTGAATACCAGTTTTGAGATGCAGTTACATTTACCGTTGCTCACTTCAATGCGTCTCAAAATTTCACCATGCATATTTCACTAATGTTTGTCCAAATGTGACCACACCTTTAAAGATTGATATTACGAGCCAACAGCATTCAACCACAATTTATGACTGAGCATTTTATTGGTTGACTTACTAAATGAACACTTCCTCTTCAGTAAACAGGTCGTTTTGAGTCTGAAAGAGCACTGAACAAGTACTTATTGAGACTCTTAGTCCTGCCAGGTGGTTGGAGAAACAAAAACATACATTGTTGAAAATAATAACACTTGTCTTTGTCAAGCATGAAGAAATCACTTGAATGCATGATTCAATGACTTGCTTATTACACAGAGAAAGACAGTCACCTGACGCCACCTATTGGCGTAACAACGTAAACTGCAGAAAGAGTCACTGAACATACAGATAAAGATGCTTTTGGCATCATGATTTAACTGATTCGAGTCAGAATCACTAGCTCGTACAATCACACACATAACCATTACAAAAAACTAGATTCAGAATCATTACACATGCGATAAAACTTAGTAATGCTGCTGTGTTTGCACCTACTGCAGATTATGCATTTCTACTATGTGAGGCGAACAAATCCCCTAATTACATTTTATATATGGCTTAGACAGTAACAAACAAACAACGTCTTTGATTTTGCTATTTTTCTTTGTTTAAAACGGAATCTGTCACAAAGATGTGCATGTGTGCTGTGCAGACAACATATCTTTGCAGGTTTTTATGTCATGCAGTGAAGCAGATATCAGCACACGGCCTTTAACGGGCTAATACACTGTAGCATGCTAGCCTCAAATCCAAATCTGCATATATTGTTTTATATCTTCCCCCTAAAACGACGAGACTACCGAATAACGAAGCGGCCGTGTAGAATAAATAAAAACACGGAGGTGTGCAACGCTGCCACTCATCCTACCTGTTTCCACAAAAGCTTTTTATTCCAGAGAGGCTTGACATAACAGCGCTGAACATTAGCCAGCAACAGTGCTGCTGTAAACACAAACCAAACCCCGCTCGCACTGCGCATGCGCCGCCGCACTCTTCGGCAATCTTCGGAACTGAACCGAAAACTAGCGTACTGCTTTTTGTGCAGTATGTACTACATTCTGCATACTAATAGAGGATATTTACAAAGTTGTGGAAGAAAAAACATTTCAAACAGTATTATGCTACACTGTCGTCATGTTAATCACTATGTTGCATGTTTACCTGAAGAGAGTGTAGTGTATAACTTACAAACTAAATACAATTTTGCATTGGATTAGAAAATATTTGGCAGTTAAATTAAGTAAGAAGGCCAAAATATCTGAGATGAAAGTAAATGGAAGTTGGGCATGTTGCATACTATGTACTGCAGAAAAAGTAGAATCCAAACAGAACTGTTGTATAGAACTTAGTCAAGGTGTGCCATTTTAATTTTTTGACAGGAATAAAAGGGATAAAATGAATTCAGGATGTTCAGGATATGGTAGTGTTGTTTAACAAAATACCGATTGTTCAGCTGATGAAACATCTTTCTGAACTTTTAGGTGACAAAACTCCATAAAACAGTTTTAAAAGTTTTGGCTTGTGAAAATTATCTAGGATATTTATACAGTCCCTCACAGCCTCGTTTTCATCCATGTTAAATTCAATATGACGACTACCTGACTAAAGTCTATTATACGAGACTAGACATACAGTACATTTCCATATACTTTTTATAGAATGCATGGGTAAAAAATGAGGTAGTATGCAGTTTGGAACAAAATCTTCCTCTTACTGATTAGCATGTACTTCCTGCTAACCGTAAACTAAATATACACAAGCTGTAACAATGTATATATATATGTGGTTTTTTTTGTTTTGTTTTTTTTGTTCTTTTGATTGACAAAATCCTGCATTTAGTGTGTGGTTAAAAATGAATAAATCTCAATTTCTTTGATAAAATAAAGAAGATCTGACATGTGAGGTAAATATTTCCTACTATCCCAGATAGCACACGTACGTCTGCAAGATGTCTGTTAAAGATCTCTTGATCTGAAAAGCATCTGCTGTGTACAAATGTCTGGCAGACATCTGTAAGACGTCAGTTTTACATACATTCTAAATCATAAACATCTTAAAGACATCTAATAGACGTCTATTTGACATATGATGGGAAACGTCCAATAGACGTATTGCAGACGAGCAAACTACGTCTTGCAGATGTAAATGCAGATGTCAAATAGACGTCTCCGAGATGTACGTGTGCTATCAGAGACTGTATTGAAAGTGTGCAAAATAGTAACATAATATAAATAACAGCCACAGTTGAAGTCAAAAGTTTACATACAACTTGCAGAATCTGCAAAATGTTAATTATTTACCAAAATAAGAGGGATCTTACAAAATACATGTTATTGTTTATTTAGCACTGACCTGAAAAAGATATTTCACATAAAAGATGTTTACATATAGTCCACAAGAGAAAACAATAGTTGAATTTATAAAAATGACCCCATTCAAAAGTTTACATACGCTTGATTCCTAATACTGTGTTGTTACCTGAATGATCCACAGCCGTGTTTTTTGTTTGTTTGTTTGTTTGTTTTGTTCAGTGGTAGTTGTTCATGAGTCCCTTGTTTGTCCTCAACTGCTAAACTGCTGGCTGTTCTTTAGAAAAATCCTTTAGGCTTCACAAATTCTTTGGTTTTCCAGCATTTTTGTGTACGTGAATCCTTTCCAACAATGTATGTATGATATTTAGAGCCATATTTTCACACTGAGGGACTCATATGCAACTATTACAGAAGGTTCAAACACTCACTGATGCTCCAGAAGCAAACTGCATTAAGAGCTGAGGGGTGAAAACTTTTGAACAGAATGAAGATGTGTACATTTTTCTTATTTGCCTAAATATCATATTTTTTCCATTTAGTACTGCCCTTCAGAAGGTACAGAAGATACTCATGTTTCCTAGAAGACAAAATAAGTAATAACTGTTCAGGATGAACAAGGGACTCATGAACAACTATCACTATTTATTTTTTATTTTTTTTAATTTGGTAAAATAATTAACATTTTGCAGATTCTAAACTTTTGACTTCAACTGTATATCTATGATATAAATATTTTCCTTTAAACCACTCCCAGTTGTGATGTTACAACATTGGCCTGGATCATTTTTCCTTCCTCTTTGTAAGAAGTTTCTCTTGCCATTTGTTTGGTTGCACAGTTTAGGAAACTTTTATCTACCTTCCATAACAGGGTTTTTCATTAAGATTTGCCTTAGACTAAAATGATTTTAGGTTGTAAATAAAAGAAAGATTATTGCACATTTTATAAGACAAAACTGTTTTACTCTTTCTATTTCAAACTTTCATGTTTAATTCAACATTAATTGTATTTTTTAACTTGTGAAATTTAATAGCAATTTCTGAGTGAAAATAAATAGGTTCGAGCATCGTGACACCTTCACATTTTCACGTCATACATCTCTGCGAACAATATTTTAATCTTCAAATGCCGATTTCAGGTTATTCCGTTTGTCCAAGTGAAGCCTGCAGTCCAGTAGCCCACCGTAATGTTGTCGTACCACCGAACACCAGCAGATGTCATGCTTATTCATAAAACTGCATCCTCGGGGTATAAGAAAGAGTCTGAACACTCAAGTGATGATGTAACTGTGTTTATTATCTTGGCATGCAACTACATGTCATGACCTTTAGATTCATCTCACCAGCTTGCCCTACATATCAGAGCCAAGCTTAGCCAAGATACAAGAGCAATAACAAACAAACAACCAGTAAGAATCGACTGTGCATTGGCTACATTTCTATATAATCTTTCTTGCATTGCCACAAGCAAAAGGGAAATCTTTGCCCGGTGGTATTTAAAAAGAAACAAATGCAATATAAATAATTTCTACTATTATTTCATCAAAAGATATTCCTGACTTTTAGAATCTTTCTCTCTATGACCATAAATAGCCTCGTATATCTGATTATATATCATAAAAATGTGCAGTATGTCCATCGAATGATGGCTCTGGTTGTATAAAATGACGGATGCCCATCTTCTATTCATTTACAATTGAATCGAACAATAGATTTGCAAATAAAATGTCTAATACAGACGTAAAAATATCCAACACATCAGTTCGTTTTTGCAGTTGCACACAGGACAAAAACAAGCATCATCACAACCAAACACGTCCTGCCCCATTATTACAGCTAAGCAAATTTGTAAAATTTAAATGCAAACAAAACTGACATTTCCAAGGGAAAAAAAACAAAACACCACAGAACTATGGATATAAAACAATCATAATCCAGATAGTAATCCATACGAGCAGACAGTAAGTGCTATAGGAAGTGAGTTAAATGCAAGATACAGTGCAGGACACTCACAGCACTGGGGTGTTGTGTGACACAACTACACAATCATACTTCCTTTGCCAAAGAACCTCTTTGCCAAAGGCAGCATGCATGATACAGGGCTGAGCTGGGCAGATAAACCAGTCGAACATGTACTAATAAGGCTTTGCTGCATTGCAACAGGCGATAAAAAATGAAAAAGGCCATTTGATAGCTAGCGACAAAATTAAAACGGAAACTTGTGTTGTTACCAGCCCAGCGCCATTTTTTAAAACTCTCATATCGAACAAATAGAATAGAAACCAAAAATAAAGGCAAAATTCTTTACATGTACACTAAATCAACACACTAAGACTCATCCATTAAAAATAACCAAATTTCTGTATATCGCATTTCGCAAAAAGAAAAAAAAAAAGAAGCCTTTGCTGGAAGGTGCAGCTGAAACATCGCCTGTCCAGAAACACTTCGACTGCAGGAGGCAAAATGAGACTTAATGAGACAGCGCTTGAGCCGAGACCAGGAAGATTCACTCAGTGGAAAAACACTAATACCACATAAGTAAAACCGCGATTAACAGTCTTAAGTGATAATGCATTCATATTCATATTTTGTTCAGGCTTAAGACAATATGCACATTCATACACTAATACAAACATATACACATACTTAACTGGTCCAGGCAACACATTTAACAAAAGAGAAATCAGTGACTGAGAAAAATGTCGAAAATTAGATGCTGAAATGCTATTTTAAATAGGAGAGTTTTACTTTCTCCCTTCAGGAACACTACGGTGCACAAAACTACATTATAGCCAGCAATCTTGGAGTTATTGTGATTATTTTTACTCTTAATCAAGCAGGAAATAATCCTCAAAAACCTGTGATGGTTTGTAGATACTGCAGGGTTGACTGTACTTTCAAAATGCTGACCGAACAATTGAAAACTGATACAAAATATCCCAACAACAACTTCATGGAAGTTAGCAATGTTTTGTAATAAAATAAAGGGAAAACAAGAATTTTGGAAAATAAAGAACCCTAAAACTCAGTCTAATCATCTGTATTATTCAAACTGAAACTACAACAGCGAAAACAAAAAACCAAGTGACCTTTTGACTATTGTAAACAACAGACGGGAACTGTCACTGTATTAGGCGTTTCATGCACACTAAACAATTCCACATCCTCAAACGAGACTGAACTGTGAAATTCTGTTGTGCTGTTTGTTGTTTATAGCTATTAAAGATACAGTTCACCCAAAAATGACCGAAATTCAGCATTGTGGTAAATTCGGTCTTGGACTTGTCACAGATTTAGGCTCGATCCTCTAATGCAGGGGCGGCGAATGTTGGTCCTAGAGAGCAGCAGCCCTGCAGAATTTTAGTTTAACCCTAATGATGGGTTACTATGAATCACCTACAGGCAGGTAGGTTTTTATTAGGGTTGGAGCTGAACTCTGCAGGACTGTGGCTCTTCAGGACCGTAGTTCGCTACCCCTGCTTTAGTGGGCTCTGTCTTGCTTCAGACTCAACCGTCTTCTTGGCTCTGTCTTGACTCAGACTCAATCATCTTCTGGTCTTGGTGTTGATTCAGACTCTTTCCTCTTGTGGTGTTTGTTTTGACGCATATGTGACTCTTTTCTGATTTTTGTTTTGACATGGGGTCGGCCCACTACTGGTCTCTGTCTTGACTAAGACTCAATCCTCTTCTAGTCTCAGTCTTGATTCAGACGTGCCCTTTTGACCCAGATGTGACTATCTTCTGAATTTAGTCTTGACTCAGACTCAAACCTCTTCTGGACTCTGTCTTCACTCAGACTCAGTCCTCTTCTAGTCTCTGCCTTGACCCAGACTCTGCTCTCTTTTGGTCTTTGTCTTGACTCTGATTTGTCCCTTTTCTGGTCTCTGTCTTGACTCTGATTTGACCCTTTTCAGGTCTCAGTCTTGACTTGGACTCAGCCCTCTTCCGGTGTCATTTTTGATTCTAACTCAGACTCAACCCTTTTTCGGTTTTCATCTTGACTAAGACTCAACCCTCTTCTGGTCTCTGTCTTGACTCGGACTCGACCCTCTTCTGGTCTCTGTCTTCACTCAGACACAACGCTCTTCTGGTCTCTGTCTTGACTCTGATTTGACCCTTTTCTGGTCTCTGTCTTGACTCGGACTCGACCCTCTTCTGGTCTCTGTCTTCACTCAGACACAACGCTCTTCTGGTCTCTGTCTTCACTCAGACACAACGCTCTTCTGGTCTCTGTCTTGACTCTGATTTAACCATTTTCTGGTCTCTGTCTTCACTCAAGACTGGACCCTTTTCTGGTCTCAGTCTTAAATTGGACTCAGCCCTCTTCCTGTGTCTTTTTTTACTCTGATTCAGGCTCTACCCTTTTTTGGTTTTGATCTTGACTCAGACTTGACCCTCTTCTGGTCTCTGTCTTCATTCAGACTCAACCCTTTTCTGGCTTTGGGCTTGACTTGGACTTGGCCCTCTTCCGGTGTCTTTTTTTGACCCTGACTCAGACTCAACCCTCTTCTGGTCTCAGTCTTGACTCAGATTCGACCCTCTTCTATTCTTGGTCTTGATTCGGACTCTGCCCTCTTTGGTGTTTGTCTTGACCCAGATGTGATCTTCTGATTTTAGTCTCTGTTTTGACCCAGACTCTGACCTCTTCTGGTCTGTCTTGACTCTGATTTGACCCTTTTTCCGGTCTCTGTCTTGACTTGGATTCGACCCTCTTCTGGTCTCTGTCTTCGCTCGGACTGGACCCTCCTCTGGTCTCTGTCTTCATTCAGATTCGACCCTGTTCTGGCTTCAGTCTTGACTCAGACTCGCCCATCTTTTAGGCTTGGTCTTGATTTGTACTTGGCCCTCTTCCGGTGTCTTTTGTGACTGACTCAGCATCGACCGATTCTGGTCTTGGTCTTGACTCGGACTCAATCCTCTTCTGGTCTCTGTCTTCACTCAGACTCACCCATCTTCTGGTCTCGTTCTTGACTTAGACTCTGCCCTCTTCTGGTGTCTTTTTTGACTCTGATTCAGACTTGACCCTCTTCTTGTTTTGGTCTTGACTGGAAATAGCGCACAAGTTATATGGGTCACTTTAACGTCGCATTTATGGCAATGACAGAATTTCCATTTTTGGGTGAACTGTTTCTTTTGAGTATTTCTACAAAATATTGATTACTTGTGTAATGTCTCTTAGAGATACCAGACATATACCATAATACACACACATACATTTGAACAATGATCAATCAATGGTTGTTTCAAACAATGATGCCCAACAAACAATTAATGCACATAACATTTCAATGGCAACACTGCAATAATATTAATAATAATGCATGTACTATAGATTCCAAGCACCTTGGTTATTCTTAATATATATTGGAAGAGTCTGCTATATAATCATTATACAGTAGATTATGGTTTCCTCAATGTGCTAAAAGCTAGTGAGAACCGTCACTTCTGTACAGAGTTACGGGACATGGGTAAATGGTTTCCTGGCTTGGAGAGAGTTCTGATTGGCTGACATCGAGAGTTACCTGAGGTGGAGTTGTGACTCAACGTGAACATTCATCCACAAGCAGTGATTAAGAAAAACAAACCGACTCTGAACAGATGATGAGTGATTACAATTACAGGGCATAGCTAGCTCTTATGAAGAGAACACATGAATACAGAAGGCTTTCGGCTGCGTCTCGCTGCCTCGATTGACTCCTATAAGGGCAACTCTACCTTCTACCTAAGGAGGATGGTGGATTCTTGGCATGACCCCATGGAATTAGAACATGAGGAGGACTGGTGTTTTCAGCACGCCTCAGTTCCCGTTTAGCAGCATCTCAGGTCCTGGACTGGGTCGCGGAGGGTCTCCAGGCCTGGGCGAGCACGTCCTCATCTGCATCTTGCCTAAACTGAGGTCTCCAGGAGAGAGGGTCTTTCTGTAACACCGTAAGTCACCATAGAGAAATAATAAGTTACATCTCTTATTAATATAAATAAGCTTGCCAACTTTTAAAGTGGGAGAGAAAATAAAAATTGGCAATGTTTTCCTCTCTTTCCACACTGACAGTTACTACATCATTATTACAGCAACTACAAACAAACTTATCCGTTTTCCTCACTTGCAAAATGACAAGCAAACAGTCAGCCCAAAAAACAGTGATTCGAAAACCAACTCAGATTTGTGTGCTGTGTCAACAAAGCTCTGTTTACCTGAATGCCATCTTCTTCATAAGGTGGGCGTCCATTCTGTCAGGCAGGTTGTTTTCCAACTGAGAACTTGCCGCTGGATCACCAAAAACTCTAGAGAGGTGGCTGTTCTGGGAGCGGCTTTGCGTTTCGATGGAGTCCTTCAGATTATATACAAGCAATTAAACACTGAACAACCCAATGCAATCTAGGCTTTCAAGACTGATTCTAAAAGTTACCTCAGAGTTGCAATCCTGCGTCTCTGTGTCCTCCATGTCCAGAGCGGACAGCTCCAGCTCTATGTCTCTGTCAGGCTCACTCTCCGTCCCATCCTTTCCCAGCAGATCTGTGCCCTGCTTTGACCCGCAGCTGAAGGAATTACGCCTTACATGCAGCCCTGACACGGCCAGCTGATCGCTGAAACGAACAGACACACACACTGAGCTCTGAAACCAGCCAGAAGCTAAAAACACAAATCAATAGGTTTTGTTGTTTGGTGTTCTCAGACTAGAAACTCAATATTGAGATCAGGTGAGAGATGTTCTCCCACTCAGAATCTGCCCTATGAGTAATCATCATTGACACCAAAAACAATGTTATATTAGAGAACATACATTTTTGTGTTGGTTAGTGTGTAAGCTATAAAATGTTTTATATATTTTATATATGTTTTCTTTTTAGAAATAATAGGATATATTCACACTGTTAAAAAGTTTACATCAGCATTTTTTTAAGAATTTAGTTTTTTTTTTATTCAGCAAGGACTCAAGTTACAGTAAAGACATGTATAATGTTACACAAGATTTCAATTTCAAACAAATGCTGTTCCTTTTGAACTTTCAATTCATCCTGAAACTAATTTTTCATTGTTTACACAAAAATACACACACATTTTCTTGAGCAGCAAATCAGCTTTTTAGAATGATTCCTGAAGGATCATGTGACACTGAAGACTGGAGTAATGATGCTGAAAATTCAAGTTTGTCTCACAGGAATAAATTACATTTTACAATATATTAATATAGAAAAAGTATTATTTTAAACTGCAATAATATTTCTGTTTTTACTGTATTTTTAATCAAATAAATGCAGCCTTGGTGAGCATAAGAGACTTCTTCCTTTATAAATACATATGAAATTAAATGATATATTAAAACTATAGCATACATATTAAAAACTCGAAAGCATATTAGTTTTGCCATGGTATCAACAACAGATGTCATTTAAATAAGTAAGCAATAGTGCAGAATATGGTAGAATAACTATTAAAATATATTCACTCATTTAAGATGTTTGTACATGAATTGTAGCAGGCAGATAAGGACTTGTGGGTGTTAAGGAGCCTCTATGAAATGTAAGTCCTCACTGCAGTGTGTAAGAGCTTTGCAAACACAAACGAGAGGAGCTATGTTCCGGCTGCTGCTCTATTTTTAGATTGCTACAGAGGACAGCCAGACAACTACGGCGGGATGGGGTGGGGGTGAAGACGGGGAAACACTGTGAAGACTACTGCTACAGTGTTCCTGACAATCCAGTAAAATGAATGGTTGTTTACTGGCTCAAGTCAACAGGACTCTCTGATATTTCAGTCTCTCTATATAGATGTCTGCTTAGATGACTGTTGTTGTTTGATACTAAGTATTTGCATTAAGAAATCAAGTTTCTAACACAAGATGTCTCAGTTTGACCAGGTACCTTTCTAGAAAGCTGGAGTGACTAGAAGAATCAGAACCACGTGGGCCCCATCTGAGGTCACTGTGACCAACATGACAGCTATAGTCTGTAAAAAAAAATTGACAATAAATTACTCTCAACAGCAAATAAATTTAAAGTCAAATTCATAGAAAGCAATGCAAATTCTAACCTCTGAAGTTGATTGAAGTGGTGCCGGCACAACCCTGCGATGCAGTGGCCTGGACTGGGTCAGTTGTGTGAAAGCCGGTGCGGGATGCACGGGAAATGGCTCCCCATTTAGAGATGATGGGCCCCTCTCCAAAAGGAATGATGGGATCTTCTTCTTTCAGTCGCCTGTAGGGCTCGAACATGTGCAGCCACCGTTTGCCGCCACTCTCCCCGTCCTGAGGACAGATAATCACGTATCACAATCACGTTAATGAAGCACTGCTTTGTGTGATGTAACATACAAAAGTGACTTCACTTGCACTTCACTACACATTAATTTTTAATTCAGTTTGAGAGAATTAACAGTAATGTGTCATATGGTACCAAATTGTCAATTGGTTCTGTTGTTTGGTGTTCTCAGACTATAAACTCAATGTTGAGATCAGGTGAGAGATGTTCTCCCACTCAGAATCTGCCCTATGAGTAATCATCATTGACACCAAAAACAATGTTATATTAGAGGAAATACATGTGTGTGTGTGTGTGTAGGTTAGTCTGTAATCTATTAAAGAAAAAGCATATTTTAAAGTGAAGCAGTGTAAATTTAATCTGGAGCGATTCCACTCTTTTCCATCTATACATTCATTGTTGATTCAGTTTGAGGGAATCAATAGGAATCTAGTAAAGAATAAGCGGTAACACTTTATTTTAAGGTGTCCTTGTTGCACGTTATATGTACCTCCTATTAAAATAACAAATAATTATGGACAATTACATGCAAATAACCCTAAGCCAAACACTAGTCCTAACCCTAATCATATAGTAAGTACATGTAGATTAACTAATATTACACAATACATAACTGTATAATTACACTGTAACAAGGACACCTTAAAATAACATGTAACCGAATAAGCATATTTATATCAGTGTAAGTGTATAAGCGTAAATGTGATCTGAAGTGACTCCACTTGTACCCTCTATACATTCATTGTTAATTCAGTTTGAGGGAATCAGTGGGAATCAGGTAAAGAATAAATACATTTAAAAGTATTTCAGTGTGAATCTGATTTGAAGTGACTTCACTTGTACCCGCTAAATGTTCACTACTGATTCAGTTTGAGGGAATCAATAGGAATCTGTTTAGAAATAAGCACATTTAAAAGTATTGTAAATTTGATCTAAAGTGACTCAACTTCTATCTGATCTAAACTGACTCCACTTCTACCTTCTATACATTCATTGTTGATTCAGTTTGAGAAAATCAATAGGAATCTGGTAAAGAATAACTACATTTAAAAGCATATTAGTGTAAATTTGATCTGAAGTGTCTACACTTGTACCCTCTATACATTCATTGCTGATTCAGTTTGAGGAAATCAATAGGAATCTGTTAAACAATAACTGCATTTAAAGTATTTTAGTGCAAATTTGATCTGAAGTGACTCCACTTGTACCCTCTGTACATTCATTGCTGATATGCTTTGAGAGAATCAGTAGGAATTTGGTAAAGAATAAGAGTATTTAAAAGTATTCAGTGTAAATCTGAAATAACTCCACTTGTACCCTCTATACATTCAATGTTGATTCAGTTTGAAAAAAAAAAACAGGCAAAGAATACACACATTTAAAAGTATTTCAGTGTGATTCTGATCTGAAGTAACTCCACTTCTACCCTCTATACATTCATTGTTAATTCAATTTAATGGAATTAGTAGGAATCTGTTAAGGAATTATTATAATTAAAAGTATTTTAGTGCATATTTGATCTGTAGTGACTCCACGTGTGCCCTCTATACATTCATTGCTGATTCGCTTTAAGAGAATCAACAGGAATCTGTTAAAGAATAAGAGTATTTAAAAGTATTCAGTGAAAATCTGATCTGAAGTGACTCCACTTCTACCTTCTATACATTCATTGTTGATTCAGTTTGAGGTAATCAATAGGAATCTGATAAAGAATACACACATTTAAAAGTATTTCAGGGACTCGCCAGTTAGGCGAGCTACAGAGTAAGACGTGTTCGCGAAGGGGTCCTGCAGAATTCCATTATTTTCTGCATTAATGCACATCTGTACTTAAAAGTGCCTGCAGATAATTGTGTCTATCGGACTGGTGTTCTTTTTTAAACTAATCCTGTTTAACGAAGATGAAAACTAAAGTCAATAAAGGGGGTAAAGCACAGTCATCACAACAGCAGCCTGGCACAGCAAGTGCACCCACGGATGAGTGTGACACAGCCAGGATGGATGAGCAAAGCGAGCTCGATACGACTACAGGTGACACTCAGTCTCTTAAAGCTGAAATACTCTCATCACTACGCAGTCATTTGGCAGAAATATTTCGCTCTGAATTACGGTCCATGTTAGGCGACGACTTGTCAACCATCAAAAGTGAGCTCCAAGCCGTGAAGGCGGAATTCTCTAACACCATGGTCTCGATGCAGTCTCTTGCCACCTGTTCGGATGATATCACTGTGCTACAGGAAAAGGTTGACTCTCTTTCTGCTACCGAGGTGAAATTGGAAGAAAAGTGTGAAGACTTGGAAGCCAGGTCTCGTCGGAACAATATAAGAATAAATGGAGTTCCGGAAGACCAACTTCCTTCCACTGCGGTGGTTTCCAAGCTACTTAGGGAGGCACTCAATATTGATAAGGATATCATAATCGACAGCTCGCATCGCACATTGCAGCCGAAGCCTAGACCGGGGCAGCGTCCACGAGCTATTGTAGCAAGACTTCATTACCATTCGGACTATGTCGAGGTATTAAGGCGCGCACGTGAGACGAAACAGTTCAAAGTTGGTGATATGAGAATATCCATCTTCCCTGATCTCACTGCAAAAATTGCACAAGCCCGATCAGCTTTTAATGGTGTCCGCCAGCAGCTTCGCTCTATTCCTGGAGTGAAGTTTGGATTTCTCCATCCAGCATGATTGCGTGTCACTTACAACAGAGTGGAGAAACGGTTTACCTCGCCGGAAGTGGCTAGAGTTTATGTCAATACCATCAAGCCTCCACAGAGCGAATGAACGGACGTAACTAAGTGTGACCTTGTCACCAGAGTAAGCTGATCCTTTAAACTTAGCAATATGCCTTAGTCATTAGTCACTGGACTTGACAAATGGGGATGGGGTTTTGTTTGTATATTTTCTAAAAGTATCTCAGTGTGAATCTGATCTGAAGTGACTTCACTTCTACCCTCTAGACAAGCACTGTTAATTCAATTTGAGGAAATCAATAGGAATATAGTAAAGAATAACTACATATAAAAATATTTTAGTGCAAATTTGATCTAAAGTGACTCCACTTGTACCCTCTGTACATTCATTGCTGATTCGCCATGAGGGAATCAACAGGAATCTGGTAAAGAATAAGAGTATTTAAAATTATTCAGTGTAAATCTGATCTGAAGTGACTCCACTTGTAGCCTCCATACATTCATTGCTGATTCACTTTGAGAGGATCAGTAGGAATCTGGTAAAGAATAAGAGTACTTAAAAGTATTCAGTGAAAATCTGATCTGAAATGACTACACTTTTACCTTCTACACATTCATTGTTGATTCAGTTTGAGGTAATCAATAGGAATCTGGTAAAGAATAACTACATTTAAAAGTATTTTAGTGCAAATTTGATCTAAAGTGACTCCACTTGTACCCTCTGTTCATTCATCGCTGATTCGCTTTGAGGGAATCAATAGGAATCTGGTAAAGAATATGATTATTTAGAAGTATTCAGTGAAAATCTGATCTGAAGTGACTCCACTTGTACCCTCTACACATTCATTGTTGTTTCAGTTTGAGGGAATCAATAAGAATCTGTTTAAAAAAATACAATGTAAGTATATCAATGTAAGTGTGTAAGTGTAAATTCAATCTGAAGTGACTCCACTTCCACCTGTTTCATATTCATTTCGACACCCTTTGTAGGAATCAATGATAATGTGTTACTGAGTAAGCTATTCTAAAAGTAAATGAGTGCAATTGTGTTGTGAAGCATCCACTTACTAGCTGTTTAGAACAGGAGTGGGTTGACAAATGGTGGGGCTCTGACTCAAATGGGCTGATGGTGCTGCACGACCAGGGCGAGTAGTGGGCAAGACTCTCTTCTCCACCATGACACTTACAAGTCATACGCCCACCACCTACACCCTCAGGATGCTAAAGGAGGAGAAAGAGTGAGATGACAACATTCTATCTCACACCCACCCGTGTGCAACAGGCTGCCAGATTCAAATAAATGGGGGTGGAAAGAAACAATGTAAAGTGACTCAGCCTCCATGGTGCCAAATCTTTCTCTGAGAGTTCATACGTTTCAAAGCGCTCGTGCGCGCACACACAATTTTCAGGACAGAACTGCTTCTTGCTTTGGATTTATCAGTTGCTGAGCAACAGACCCACTTAAAATAGCTTAACACACCTCAGAAGGGCGACTGCAGCTTCGGTGCCAAAGTTATTAATCGAAGAAACAACAAATCTGATTTACCGCCGCTTTAGCACGGCTCAGACATGTGGTGTAGGTTTCCCATGACACACACCTCTAAAAACACCATATCGGTGGGCCGTACCTCTGGACACACATCCACAGTGAAGACCGGCGAAGATTGGGAGGGCCTGTTCATGTTGCCGTGGTGATGTACCCACTGTTCCTGTTTGTGGCGATAGAGTTCCTCATAGCCGAGAGGAACACCACGGGTGTACGCATCCTATACAAAAGATAGAAAATGGTTTTTAACTTCTCATTTCTCATGATGAAACAGCTTAGTCACCTGTTTTACATTTAAAGGTGAAGTGTGTCATTTCTGAGCAGCCAGCAGTGTGAAAATAATGACTTTTTAAAAACAAGCTTCAAACATTCCCTTCCCTTTCATTGCTTGGATAAACAGGCAGACACAAGCAAACCCATGCCTTTGATTGAGACAATGCTGTGTGGTTGAATAAACACGCAGACTGCAATAGTGGTAGAGAAACTACCACGTCCATATCAACAAAACCACATTTGGTCAGGATATTAACATTTAGATACATAATTAAATAAAAAAGAAAGAAAGAAAGTAGATCATACTTCTTGTTACTATCTGAAGTGACTTCATTTGTATCTGCTAAGCATTCATTTCTAAATCTATATGATATATAAAATATCTATATGATATAATAAACTGAGTTAATCCAAAGGTAAGTGTTATAAATTGAAACTAGAAATAAAGCAGTGTGAACATGCAAAGTGACTTCACTTGTACTTTACTACACATTCATTTTTAATTCAGTTTAAGAGAATTAACAGTAATGTGTTATATGTAAACACATTTTCATCGTTGATTGGTTTTGTTGTTTGGTGTTCTCAGACTAGAAACTCAATGTTGAGATCAGGTGAGAGATGTTCTCCCACTCAGAATCTGCCCTATGAGTAATCATCATTGACACCAACAACGTTATATTACAGGACATATGTTTTTTGGGTAGGTTAGTCAGTAATCTATTAAAGAATAAGCATATTTCAAAATATTTCAATATGAATTTAATCTGAAGTGACTACATTTGTACCCTCTAGACATTCATTGTTGATTCAGTTTGAGGGAGTCAATAGGAATCTGTTTAAGAACAAGTACATTTAAAAGTATTTCAGTGTGAATTTAATCTCAGGTGACTCCATATATATATATATATATATATATATATATTACTTACACTATATAAATAATAAACTATACTATTTACACTATTTGTCAAGATTAATTAAAGATTAATTAAAGTTAAAATCAATCATATAAATTTAGGCATCACAACATTATAATGTTCAGTATGAAAAATGGATATTAATTTCAAGATTTGATAAAGATTTTTTTTCATTTAACAGTGTTATTAAATTATTGTGTTTTCAGAAATTAACTTCAGGTGAACGTTAGAGGATGGAACAGGTAATATAAATGTAAAGATAAAGCTAAAATAGAATAATATACATATATATTAATATTACATGAAAAAACTTAAACTATATTACTATTATAATTAAAACTACAAAAAAAAACTAATAATAACAAAGTTAAAAAAATTAATAAAAAATGACAATCCAGGATAATTATATTATTATTATAATGAGAAATGCTATATTAAAAGTTACATTAAAAAAATGTCCTGGCTCTTCCAAGCTTTGTAATGGCAGTGAATGGGTGTTGAGATTGTGTAGCCCAAAAAAAAGTAATTTTATTTTATTAACTTCCTCCACATGGCTCCAGGGGGTTAATAAAGGCCTTCTGAAGTGAATTGGTGCATTTGTGTAAGAAAAATATACATATTTAAGACTTTATAAACAGTAATTTCTCGATTCCGCTAACTGTTGTATGGTTTTTAAGTTTTAAATATGAATATTTTTCATACATAAATGCATCGATTTACTTCAGAAGGCCTTTATTAACACCCTGAAGCTGTGTGGAGCACTTTTTATTATGGATGGATGCACTTTATTGGACTTCAAAATCTTAACACCCATTCACTGGCATTATAAAGCTTGGGAGAGTCAGGATGTTTTTTAATTTAACTCCGATAGTATTTGTCTGAAAGAAGAAAGTCATATACACCTAGGATAGGACTTGAGCGTGAGTAAATCATGGAGTTTTGGGTGAACTATCCCTTAAATGTCAAATATACATGGAATAGGAGTTTCAACTGACACTCTTTCTTCAAAGATGAATGAGCCTGTAAGACATGAGATAATGAAACTTGCCCTGTGCATTGCCGCTCTTTGCTCCGCTGTGCTGCAGTAGGGGCTGTCCAGCGAGTTGAAGCGCTCCCGAAGGGGCGGCTGGTAGACGGTGGAATGAAAAACCTCTGGAGGGAGAGAGTTACTCCTCCCACCATCCCTGGGATACAGTGGCGGTCTCCACACACGTCTGCTGTCGTAGACCGGGGTGTACATGCCGTGTGCGTGGGACATAGAGGGGTAGGTCGAGGGTGGCCCATACGGCCCGGGGCCTAATCTGTCTGCAGGAGGAATAGACGGGTGCTGATCTGGGTACAGAGGACCCACTGAAGGGGGTAACATGGACTCGGGCACGTTGCTGGAACGATGGAAGCGAGCGTTGCATGACTTGTGAGGAGGAACTGTGGAAAACAGAAGCGAGTGAGTGTAGTGGAAAATTATATGCCATAAGAGAGTGATTCAGGATATGATGCTTACTGGCAGGTTGGTGGTAGGGTGACAGGTCATATGGTCTCTGGTCCTGAGAGTAGTAAATCTTAGGATGAGCTCTTGTGAGGACAGACCCATGTTTGAGGAGACCGCAGTCGTCCTCTGTAGACAATCCCGAAGCTATCGCAGAGGACTTGCTCTGACTGACAGGATTTCTGTAAGAAAAATAAGAAGCAATAAAATTTCCATAAGAATTAAAAGTGGGGAAAAGAATTGTACAAAGAAAAAAACAAAAATTAAAAAATTAAAAAATAATTCTGTCGGTTGATTAAATGTTTTAAAATAAAGAGTTTTTATGAATCTTTATTTATAAGTGTTTTCTGCACCAATAAAAGAGTGAAGATTACAATTAAGATTTTATTAAATAAAAAAGATTTATTATTATATTTATTTTTACTAATAAAAAAAGATCCATAAAAATTCTTCATTTTAAAAAAGCAATCAACTGACAGACTTATTTATTTATGTAAAAATAAATAAAGAAATTTATTTAACAAAAAATGTGTGTGTGTGTGTGTATATATATATGTATATATATTGTGCGTATTATTATTATTATTTTTTTTTTTTGCGCATTTTATCATCTGACAGTGCAGGTATGCAAAGTCATCAGGGCAAAAAAGGTTACAAAGATGCAAACCCCTCATGAAATGATTTAATTATCAGCTTTAAAATGTTTACTTACAGTTCAGTATATAAGTATATAGGAAAAATTCACGCTATATAGTTTTTTTTTTTTAAGTTATTTATTTCAGTTGTTTTAGGCCACAAAAACAATTTTAATTACAAAAATGAAAAAAAAATACAATTAAATAACAATAAGGAAATATATTTACATAATAATTATTATTATCACAATCAATATTATTATTATCATATTTTATACAACAGTTCTTTCTGGTTGTCGAATCTGATAATAAGAGTGCAATATCAGAGTGATATCAGAACTCCAACAACCATTTCACAGTTTGTAATTGCATCACTCCGCTTGCTGTACTTCTTACAGCGAGTGTCATGGCGGACGCCCAAATCCAGTATTATTTTATAAATATTACTGTTTTTGTGTCACAGAATGTAGTTTTAAGAGGTTTCAGGCGAGAATGTACTTGTTTATAGTTAAAATAAGCAGTTTGTTAATAAAAGATAACGTCTATTTGAAAATTTGCTTCACAGTTTTTCAGACATGTGAGCTCCACATGTTCATCGACCGCTCTGCACTCATGAACCCACCTGAAAGCAGTCTCACCTCGGCCAAATCTTCTGGAATTTACTGCTACAGTAGCTCTGATGTCTCTGTAGTGGTTAAACATGAGATGTAATTCGTTTTTGGGTAAATCTAATGGGCAGTCTTTGATTTAATTAATCTATTATTTGTTCCAGAGAAGATAGTTTTGGCAAAATCTCATGTTTATGTAAATTCAATGCTATATATCAGAGCACTGACTTTTGACTGAATTGCCTAGCAACTTTTCGATGGCTGTTTTTGTTGTTGTTTATTAAATATTATTAGGTAATAAACAATATTTTATCTAAAAAATATTTTATATAAATAATATGTTTAATAATTAGTATTGAGAAACTGTGCGTGTTCGTGATGGTGATTTTAGTGACATTGTTTCGCCATGTTTTTATGAGTGAGTCAGCAGTAAAGACTTTTACATTGAAAAGTTATAATGGCTATAAGCGGAACCACAATAGTAAAAGGTTGTCTTAATATTTAGCATTTAAATGTTTGCATTCAAATTAGGGCTGGACGATTAATCAAAAAGAACTCGAAACCAAAATTCAGAACCACTAACTACTAACCACAGAATCACTAACCACTAATTTCCCCATGTCAGTTATTCCGTTTTTTTTAACCCTGTTAAAGGAGTCATTGGATGCAAAGTTCACTTTTACATGTTGTTTGAACATTAGTGTGTGTTGGCAGTGTATGTACATATCTACCCTATAATGAGAAAAAAACATGCAGTGGTTTTTAATTAATCTGTAAAAATAATATCCCCTGTATAGCCATTCTCAGATCCGACAGAGGCCGCTCCCACGATAGTTGATTGACATGAGCGTCTTACCTCAGATCAGCTGTAACAGTCCGACCTCCACTGTTTCGATGCCGGAGCAGGAATGTAAGTTAGACAAGAATATCTCAGATTGAGCGATTGAGGTGTCCCTCAGAGCAGCTTGTTAGTCCACAGAGAGAAGAGAGGGGCGGGGCGAG
>JAHKKF010525463.1:0-11925 GCA_019740295.1 Labeo calbasu | reverse complement strand
GCTGTAACTTGACTTGATTCAGGAACAACAGCTGTAACGTGACTTGACTCAGGAACAACAGCTGTAACGTGGCTTGACTCAGGGACAACAGCTGTAACGTGGCTTGACTCAGGAACAACAGCTGTAACTTGGCTTGACTCATGGAGAACAGCTGTAACCTGGCTTGATTTAGGAATAACAGCTGTAACTTGGCCTGACTCATGGAGAACAGCTGTAACCTGGCTTGACACATGGAGAACAGCTGTGTCTTGACTTGATTCAGGGAGGTCTGATGTGACTTGACTTGACTCAGGGAGGTCGGCCATCTTGTTAACAGGCTTGGGGATGGCGGCCATCTTGTGGACCGGCTCGGGGATGGCGGCCATCTTGTGGACTGGCTCTGGGATGGCGGCCATGACAGGTGCAGACTCTGGAAGGGCGGCCATGACAGGTGCAGACTCTGGAAGGGCGGCCATGACAGGTGCAGACTCTGGAGCGGCAGGCATGGCGTAAGCAGGCCCTGGAGCGGCAGGGTTGGCGTGAGTCCAATGAGGGGTATTGCGTGGCATTTTGGATGATGTGTCCTTATCTAAACCAAAGTGAAAAATGTCCTTCAAAAAAGTCTCATTAAAGTCCACCTGGTAATATAGGTCACAGAAGTCTGCCACAGAGTTCTCAATGGTACGATTACCTTGACATAGATGAACAAGGCGATCTTCTGGGTTCATGGTTGTTGTTGGTTGTGTATTCTGAAAGCCGCTGGATCTTTGGTAGGTGAAGCATTCTGTAACGGGAACTCGTGAGAAGCGTGATAGATCCAGGTGCGAGCTTTATTAAACACAACGTAGTTAGACAGGCAGGGTCGATCTCCAAACAAACAGTGATATCCAGGGCAAAAACAATAGCGTAATCCAGTAAAGCAGGCAGGAGGTCAAAATACCAAGAGAGCAGTCCAAAAGTGACAAATAAACAAGGCAATGGAACAAGGCAAAACTATGGCAATGAAAAAAAGGTATAACTATGACGAAATGAGACGAAACAAAACCGTGAAAATCACAAAACAAGGCAATGAAATAGGGAAAACGCTTGGTAGAGTCCGCACAGGCAAAACAATACTTTGCGCTGGCTGTTTGGCATGACCTTCCTTATATGGCTGCCAAACAGGAAGTAACCATAGAAGCAGCAGAGGGAGCGGCAACAGGCAGTCCATGGGTAAGGGCTTCCTCTGCTGGTGTGGCATTACACAAAGCAAAGCAAGACAAGGCAAAACAACTAAAGAAAGCAAAGCAAAGGAAGGCAAGGCAACAAGGCAAGAAAATAAACCAAGAAAACAAAACAGTAAAACAAAGCAAGGCAAGGCAAGGCAATGCAAAACAAAATAAAACAAAGCAAGACAAGGCAAGGCAAAACATCAAAAGAAAGCAAAGCAAAGCAAGGCAAGACAAAAAAGCAAAGCAACAAAACAAAACTGTAAAGCAAAGCAAGGCAAGGCAAAACAATGAAACAAACAAAGTAAAAGCAAGGCAAAACAAAACAAATTATATAAAAGCAAGGCAAACAACGAAACATTAAAACAGTAAAGACAAGACCAAACAGCAAAACAAAGCAAAAGCAAGACAAAACAAAACAAACAAAGCAAAAGCAAGGCAAAACAAAATAAATAACAAAACAAAGCAAGGAAAAACAACAAAACAAACAAAGCAAAGCAAAACAAAAATGACAGCTGATACTCAGCTTGTTTTCTAAGGAAATTTTGTCACTAATGCTGATAAGGCTCTGTACACAAATTATCAGAGTATCTGCTTTTATATCACTGGGCTGCTGTTTTACTGTCTCTCATCATGCACCACATGCGCTGAATAGCTGATTTTAGTGGGGACTGAACATCTGTTGTTGATTAAACAGTCACACTGAAAGTTTTATAACTCATTCAAGCTGGCATTAAGATGCAGAACACGCAGCTTAACACATGCACTGATAAACAGTTCAAGATTCCGTTCACAACCTTATGTGCTATGCACAAGTTTAGGCAAAACACCTATCACATTAACACTGTTATAGCATCAAATATGTTAATTAGTAATTAGTGTATAATTAGTTTAGTATTGCAAAGCAGGCTGAAATCTCAGGATACAGCCTGAGGCTTTCAGCAACAGAAGTGTGTCTTTCCAGAGCGCATGTTTGTAATGAAGAACACACATGCATCTAAGCTAATGTAAATGAATGATTATTTTACTTCAGATTGTGTATGATAAAAAGGCAAAAAACAATCAATATATTAAAGGAATATATTGTAAACACTCTGTACAAGACAATTAACAACCAGTTCTGTTCTCCAGTAGTGACTGATGGTTTTGATCATGCCTACTATCATTGTTTCTGTGTTTAGCACCTGTGTGGCATTTGATACCCCCCTGATAACTGTTGCCAAGACACCAAATCAGTCAGCAGCCCTTCATTGGCACACTGGGCTTTCGGCTAAAAAAAACTGGGCCATTTAAGATGTGCTTTTACAAGCTAACAAGACATTGCTTTCTCAGAGATCTAAGAAAAATAAACCTTTTCACACTCAAACACATGGGGATTTTCAAGAGTTTGTAGAACTGTTAAATGTGTGTGTACTTTGCTTTTGCCCCCAGTATTTTGTAGGCTTTACTTGCAAATTCATATTTTTACAACCATTCAGTGAGGACTGAAGATGTGGGAACTAACCGTTGTTTGGCAAATTTTCATAGGCTAAATTCAAATTTAAACAGGAATCCCCACGACTGGGAATTTTTCCAATCCACAACAGATTCAAATTTGCCACATCGAGCAATAGAAATCTGCTTGGTTTAGGTTTACTTGTGCTTTATTGCTACACTACTGAAAATGGACAACTGACTTTTTTTGCCTGCAAATTTTAACCATATTTATAACCCCACCTTAAAAGAGAAGTCCACTTCCAAAACAGAGATTGACATATAATGTACTCACCCCCTTGTCATCCAAGATGTTCATGTCTTTCTTTCTTCAGCCGTAAAGAAATTATGTTTTTTGAAGAAAATATTTCAGCATTTTTCTCCATATAATGGACATATATGGTGCCCCAAGTTTGAACTTCCAAAATGCAGTTTAAATGTTCGAACTTCCAAAATGCAGTTTAAATGTTCAAAAAACATAATTTTTTACAACTGAAGAAAGAAAGACACAAACATCTTGGATGACAAGGGGTGAGTACATTATATGTGAATCTTTGTTTTGGAAGTGGACTTCTTCTTTAACAGATGCAAAATATGTATAGTTAAAAAAATGTATAGTTAAAATAATTTTGTGTTTACAAAATACATCGCTACACTACTGAAAATAGACAATGGACTTTTTTTGCCTGAAAAAATTCACTAAATTGAAACAATTTTTGTTTTTTTTTCTCAGAACTGCGTAGTACGAACTCATAATTCTGACTTTTTTTTTTCTCAGAGTTTCCAGTGATGGGAATAACAGTGTTATAAATTAATGCCGTTACTAATGGCATAACTGTTTTCAGTAACGAGTAATCAAACAAATGACTGTTTCCCCCGTTACAGCGCCATTACCGTTACTGACAAAAAATGCAGTGTTACTATCATTTCACGTTGTGTTCTTCTTCTGAGGTAAATTCTAGCTATTATAGCCCTGATAACATTAGAGATGAATTTAGACGGTAAGAACTGGAGCTTGCTTTGGTATCATATGGATTACTTTATTACAGAATATTTGTTTTCGACGTGACTTAATTGAAAAGTAGACATTTCAAACTTTCTATACATAAGTCTCTCATGTCTGAGGCAAGTATTCGCTGAGATTCAGGCTGTTTCATTCACATGGCTGTGAAGAGAGGTGACGGAGACTGAGATGGCAGAGATTGCACCCTGTTTATTTTATTTATTTTACAAAAACACATTGCTTTCTTGTTATTATGACTATACACAAATAAAAGTAGACCCTTTGAAGTTTCAAAATGACAGAGTATTTTTAGTTGTTGTCATCAAGAAAAAACAAGACAGACTGCACAGGTGCGATCTTCAACCCCAGAGGGCTAACAGTGTTGCCATGGGATGTTTTTAATGTCTGGGGGGTGAAGCGGCCCCAATAAGGTGATATAAATCCCCTGGACGGTGTCTCTCACTTTGTCCCACAGCAACATTAAAATGTGTTTTATTAATTTATCATATTTAATATTGGGGGCATCCAAGTTATTTTACATATTTGAACATTTTTTTTTAAAAAATAACACAAAAGTTACTTTCCTTGGTAATTAGTTACTTTTATAATGATGTAACTCAGTTACTAACTCAGTTACTATTTGTGAGAAGTAACTAGTAACTAATGACTTTTTAAAAGTACCATGCCAAACTTACAATTCAGACTTTTTTCTCAATACTGCATGATACAAACTCGCAATTCATACTTTTTTTCTCAGAACTGCATGATATGAAGACACAATTCTGACTTTTTTTCTGAGAATTACGTAATATAAACTCACAATTCGTACTTTATTTCTCATAAATGCATGATATAAAGTCACAATTCTGACTTTTTTTTCACAATTTCGTGATACAAACTCACAATTCTCACTTTTTTTTCTCAGAATTGCATTATATAAACTCACAATTCTGACTATTTTCTCTGAATTTCTCTAAATTGATGTAAACTCAATTCTGACTTTTTTCACAGAGCTGCATGATTAAAAACTCACAATTCTCACTTTTTTCCTCAGAATTGTGAGATATAAACTCACAGTTCTGACTATTTTTTCTTAGAATTGCAATATATAAATTTACAATTCTGACTTTTTTCTCAGAATAGTGTGATATAAACACACAACTGTGAGAAATAAAGTTGGAATTGCAAAATAATACCTTGCCATTCTGACTTTTTGTTCCTCACAAATGCGAGTTTATATTTCACAATTCTGACTTTTTTTTTTTCTCAGAACTATGAGATATATACTCGCAATTGCAAGTTATAAAGTCCAATTCTGAGGGGAAAACAGACTGATGTGTTCTTAATAACATACTTAATAACTCGCAATTGCATGTTATAAAGCCAGAATTTATTATTTAAAAAAAAAATAATATATATATATAATCATATATTATTATTTCAGTATTTAGCATTGTTTTGTTAATATATACATATATATATATATATATATATATATATATATATAATTTTCTGAACATGCCTCAACCATCTGCCATTGGTTGAAGTACAGATCTGACATACTGTATAATGAACCCTGCAACACGTTCAAAAGAATGCAGGGAGAAAACATATAAAAGATGTTAAGATATAAAATCAATCAGCTTCAATATTGCTTTGTTTGTCGATATGGTTGTTTCTGCATATAGCCACGATAGGAGAAAATATTTTAACATCCGATAAATGACACGCTTCAATTTTACATCATCCACGCTTTCAGAGAGTGGTTGCAGAGATGAGTCATATTCTGTTGCTCTGGGAGTTTTTATATTTAATCACAGCTGATGAAGTGTTCGACATGCTGATGACAGAATGAAATATGACACAGAGCATCAACACAACAGGTCATGAATGGATTATTGTGCTCCTCTCTTATACAATCCTACATTCTATTTTTGGAAGTGTTTTACTCCTCTGTATGATTCACACGTCTCTCTCCCACATTTTTCCCTTCAGTCTGTGACTCATTCAGCAGTTTTATAATAGTGTGCTATTTGCAGCTCATGGTTTTGATTGGCACCTCATATGTAGATTGTTACATTTAATCACACTGAGGTATTTTGTCATGTTGGCAAATACAGCGGTCATGTGGTGGGTTTATAATTCCTTTTTTTTTTTTTTTTTTTTTTTTTAAGCATTTATCCTGTTTGAGCTCAGGGCAGCTTGATTCTTCCAAGGCTTCATTTCCTTCAAAGAATCAAGCTGAATTAGCAGCAGGTTTGGTTTGCACAAGCCAGAACTGACCGGAGCAGGAGACCAGCAGCACATCATCTCAGTGCTGTCAACTGCAGCAAAATAGACAAACTGACAACTGCTGTGGAATTTTATATACACTTAAATGATTCACACTCTCTGCTTCCTGCTTTCCATGTATGGGTTGTTCCAAATCTTCTAAAGCATTTAAACGATATAAATTTTAAAAAGCATTTTTGGCAAATACAGGTCATTTACCATGAAAATACAGTGTTTTTTTAAGTCCTTTTGAACTGTTGATAGTACCAGCTGTGGTCCGATCTCTTTAAAACTTTGCATGCTTGTTTAGAATCATCCGTCTCATGTGCTCACCGGGTTTTGTGAAGTTTTGAGTTTTCGTTTAGGCTTTAAAAGGATTTTGGGTAAATTTGGACAAGCCGCTTTTCTAAATTACGCTGTTATAGCCTCCCAAAGGGTATATTTCAACATTTTTTGATAAATATTGACCTAGAGAGTCCAGACAATTGTACTGCAGCGTTTTTTTTTTTTTTTTTATTTTGTTTTTTTTTTTCCAGATTGAGCAAAAAACCTAGAACTCGTTTGCAAAAGTAGGTTTTTGACATCTCAATCATTTAACAAATGATTTGACTGACACCAGTGGTTCTACAGGCAAAGTTGTCCAGCATGAGGAGAACTGTCATAATATATGAATATCGCACTATGTTTGAAAAAATTTGAAAAATTTTCAGTCACTTATGGACTAAAAAATGCAATATTACCCCCTCCAGTGGTTGATTTCTTTAAAATTTCTCTTTCATTCAGATCGGCCTCCGTTAACCTTGTCTGACAGGTGCTCAAACTTCGTCAGCCAATGGCGGCCATTTTTATTATTTTTTTTCCCTCTAATAGCATCACCTAGTGGCCAAGCTCTGCTATTTTTTCCTCAGATTGAGCTCTTACATAAGTGTTCTGAGTTTGGCGAAGATGTCTCATTGTGTTCAAGATTTATAGGCATTTTACTAAAAGTGTCCCTGCCCCCTTCGAACGTTTTGGTGTTGCTTTGCGATGGTGAGTCGAAAATACAGCTAAATTATTGATATTCACTCTCCAGAGAATCTTACTGCACTGGTTTGGTTCCGTTCGGGCCAAAAATCTAGGACTAGTTTGCAAAAGTAGATTTTTCAAAAAATGTGAAATACCCAAAAATTTAGCAGGCTTACAATCGAATCTGAGGCATGCGATTTTTTCGCCATTAGTAAAGGATTCCATAGACATAAGAAACTTGAGGCTGTGACAGACGATTTAGGAGTTATGAGCGATTTTGCACTTTTGTTCGCTGTAATCGAGCCTTGGTGACGTTGTAGATGACGTGAGTACTACCATCCCTCCAAGTTTCAAGTCTCCTAGACTTACTGTTTGGTCTGCATGATCAGTGTTACGTAGAGATCACTGATCCATGACCATTCTAACAATTTAAATAGAGTTTCAGCGCTACGCGCTTGACATGTTAGTGTTGACATGCGTGTTAGTTGACATGCAGTTGCAAAGTTACTTACAGTTAGTAAAATTTTTAAAGTGGACTATTGAAATAAAGTGTAACCTATTTGCTTGTTGAGAAGAAACAGTTGTTGTTGTTGTTGTTGTTGTTGTTGTTTTTTGTTTTTTTTGTGACACTGAATATTTTAAACATATTCAGGAATTTCATTCATGGAAGATGTAGTAGTTGGAAGTAAATGAGATGCGTTTGCCAAACTAATACCTTTAATGCACAGTGTATTGCTCCACTCTACACATCCCTTAAATTTAAATCAGAATTAGCTATTCTTTGTCAGATTAAGATACAGTGTGCATCATATTTAATGTGGACAGTCAAAACATTGGCTTGCAAGACAAACAGTCTTTGTCTAGTGAGACTGCATTGTCCAGAAGGAACAAAAGAGAAAATCTGCAGTTTATAAGAGCTGCTGGGACGCATGAATAATACAGATATTGTAAACACAAGAGCACAGAACTGCAGAGTACCAGCTCACTTCAAGCACTGGAGTGTTCAATTTGCTCATTACACACATTATTCCATTTGCAAAAGATTGATCCTGGTAGCTTGTGGTGTTCTCCTGCTTACATTATTAAAGCTAGACTTTGTGCACTAACTTTTTTGTTGGAAATTTGAATAATAAGTGAGAATACAAAATAAAATCTTGCATCCATGTCTTTGCTTTACCCTAAATTATTATGGTAAGCCTATAGTATATTTTAGAGTTGTTGGGATGGATTTAATAGGAAACTGCACACTTTTCTAATTTGTGTTTACATCATATCCACAAATAAAGGAAAGAAGGTCAGGTTACTACAATATGAAGTAGAAGTAGCTTGAAGCCACAGCAGCTGTGCTGTACTCTGCTGAAGGTTGCTTTTCTCTCTGATTTACTGCTCTGTTGTGGTCAAATCGTCTACAGCTATTATTTTGAAGTTTACAATTAAATGCCTAGCACACCGACTCCTGAAAGTGCTTTAGTTTCCCTCAAATCTAACATATTGTTCTTCTGTTTCATTATAGTGGCAGTGACATATACACCTGACTACAAGAAGACTCCTCCACCCGTTCCTCCTCGTTCCACCACTAAGCCGCTGATTTCTGTAACAGCTCAGAGCAGCACAGAGTCGACGCAGGACGCGTACCATGAGGGTCGGCCATCACGGGGAGGGCTTTGGGCACCGGATAGCCTCGGCCGGGTTATCTACAACTCCACCGACAGCCTGGATAGCGCGAAGGCGGTGACCCTAGCAATGGAAACCGCATCCAAGCGCCTCACATCTGCGGGGAGCTACAGCTCCGTTCAAACCTGCGATAAGGCCATCCTGGTGTCCAAAGCAGAGGAATACCTCAAGACTCCACGCTCTTCCATTGGGATACAGGTAAACCTCCCTCACGGTTTTAGGTTTGTGTCATTAAAATCGACTCAGTTGGTCACAGCCTTTTTGTAAACCCAGTGGCTTTGTGTCTCGCCTCAAATCCAAAAATAGCTGGCAGCATTCAGACGGTGACTCACCCACCCAGAAAGTGCACACAAAGACTCCTCATATAGCCAGATTCTGTGGCAGAGAAGATGAGATTGCAGATTGACCCTGAACAACAAAGATTAATGATGCTGCTTCTCTCTGTGGGCTTGTTTCTACACAGGACCAACAGTCAACCGCAGCACGCAGCTGTGGAGATGAAGAAAATATTACACCTATAAAGCTATGGATCATTAACAACCAAATCCATGAAGGCTGGAATGACTTATTTAGCTAAATCTGGAACCCAAATCACCCAACCGTTAAACCAGCCACTGTTGCAGCTAATAAATACAAACAAGAGTCTAAATTTGCTTCTAGTTCTGGTGAAACACTAGAAATTTTAACCTGTTCTCACTCCCAAGGCATATGATACTGTCCAAAAGCACCCTTTATATTTGGTATGCTTTTATCCATAACTATTAAGGGTCCTTTTAAAACTATTAAGGGTATTGTTGGGGTATAATTTTGTCATCATGATATGTTGGGTTATGAATTTCAATTTGAAGAGCCAGAGTAGTCATATTATATACACATAAAAAGGTTAGTTTACAAAAAAAAAAGAAAATCATTTACCTAACCGTCATGTCGTTCCAAACTTATAAGACTTTCGTTCATCTTCAGAAATACAAATTAATAAAGACTGAGTGATTTCTGTCCATCCATTGGAAGTCCATTACACTAAAACTTTGACACTTGAAAAGATTGTAAAAGAAAAAACTAGCAGTTTAATCCAACGCTTCTAAAAAGACACTTTATATGATAAACATTTAGGCTTTTATTCACATAGAAAAAGATGTGTTTACAAGGAGCACTGTATTCCGATTACAGTCAGTTTAAAAGTCCGGTATCTCACAGACAATTCACACGTATTTTACGAGACCAGTTCATACATATTGTATGACTTTTACAACCTCACTCGTACGATTTGTCTAGACCCCAGTGACAGGTAGGTTTACAGGCGGGGTTAGGGGTAGGTCATTCTTATGAATTCATATCAATTGGGGAACAGCCGTGGCCTAATGGTTAGGGAGTCTGGCTTGTAACCAAAACCACTTTCTCCACCCTCAATACCACAACTGAGGTGATTCCCTTGAGCAAGGCACCGACCCCCAACTGCTCCCCGGGCGCTGCAGCAATAGCAATATGGCTGCCCACTGCTCCGGGTGTGTGTTTACAGTGTGTGTGCACTTGGATGGGTTAAATGCAGAGAACAAATTCCGAGTATGTATAAATTACTTTATAATTCTGAAAGTGAACTTGTAAACACTTGATGGAAATTGAAAGCCGAAACCGGAAAGTTCTGCACAAGCGCAATGACATAGAATTACAAGTCCAACTATTTAGTCCAACCATTAGACCATGACTGTCCCATTCATGTACATTATTTTATTGTAACAAAAAGTGCCCATGTCAACGTGGCTAGTGTTGGAACTGACATACAAACGTCAAACTCGAAGCTTAAACTTACACACAAGAGGTTTGTTTGTATAGGTTTGGAATGACATATAGGTGAATTTTAATTTTTGGGAAACTCTCCTTTATATTTTAATATTTTAGAGCATCAAAAACAATCCCCAACCGCTAAACCTTTTCTCAACATAAATATATAACAGGCAGATAATAGTACTAAACTATGCAAACAGCGTCAGTATTGGGCCCCTTTGGAGTGTGAAGATATAGAAAAATTATTGATGTGTTTTAGTGAGCTTAGATGATTTTTAGCCACAAGACTAAAGACTTCTATGTTTACAGCACTAGCTGAGAGATGCAAGTTAAAAAATGCATCAATAAACCCCCAGAAGACTTTGAACTTGTTTAAAATGCATTGCTGTATGTTCATGATGCAATTTACAGGAATTCATTACTCTGGATGCTGAATAAACTAGCTTTCACCACCAGGACTAATAGTATGAAATAAGGAAATCAGAAATCAGAGGAACATCCATTTACTGTATGAAAGGCTTATACTAAGTAATAAAACTTATCTCCAATGTTTGGTTACAGGCTAGGACAGTATTGTGGACTGTAACTGGTTATCCTGGGTCTCCATTGGACTCTTAAGCAGGCTGCTTTAGGGGATTGTCCTTATAGCAAGTGTGCTATCAATTGGCTTAGATAACAAAGTGTCTGTGAAATGACAGCTCTTTATGGGAAGTCTCATATGTGTGCCTCTAAGCTGCTATTTTCTCTTCTGGGTCTGTGCTAATGTGTTCATACCACCCACAGGACATTGTATTACTGTAGCAATATTGTATTATGTTGTAAGTATTGCCTTGACACTTACATTATTACTCACTAAATGTGTGAAACCCATTTTGTATCTGTTAGCTTTGTTATTATTGTTCTGACTGGCTGGGAGTCTATGAAAATCCCTGGTACCATACTGTACAACATTTATAGAGGAACATCAGAACTTGTATCATGGCAAATTTGGAGTCTCAGACGCTCTAACAGCAACAATGGATCTTCTTGAAACCATTAGACCTAAAATCAATTTTTTTTCTGTGAATCCTTTGTTTATGCCATCAGTCATACAAGTGATTACATTTTTTACCTCACTAGATTGATCACAAGATTTGAAACAGCACTTTGCCGTACTGAATTGAAACTTAAAGGAGAAGTCCACTTCCAAAACAAAGAGTCACATATAATGTACACACCCCCTTGTCATCCAAGATATTCATGTCTGTTTCTTTAGTCGTAAAGAAATTATGTTTTTTGAGGAAAACATTTCAGCATTTTTCTCCGTATAATGGACTAGTATGGTGCCCCAATTTTGAACTTCCAAAATGCAATTTAAATGATCCCAAGTGCGGTTGTAAACAATCCCAGCCGACGAAGAAAGGTCTTATCTAGCAAAATATTTTCATTTAAAAAAATACAATTGAAATACTTTTTAATCTCAAACGCTCATCTTGCCTTGCTCTCCATGAACTCTGTGTATTCTGACTCAAGACAGTTAGGGTACGT
>JAHKKF010525461.1:0-13107 GCA_019740295.1 Labeo calbasu | reverse complement strand
TATATATATGATTGATTTGATTTCAAGTACAGCAAAACAGTAAAATTTTGAAATATTTTTACTATTTAAAATATAAAGTAAATTTAAAAAAGTAAAGTATTTTAATTTATTTTAAAATGTAATTTACTTCTGTGATTTCAAAGCTGAATTTTTAGCATCATTACTCCAGGCACATGATCCTTCAGTAACATTATCCTTCAGAAATCATTGTAATATTTTGATTTGCTGCTCCAAAAAAACATTTATTATTATTATTATTATTATTATTATTATTGAAAACAGTTGAAAAGAATTTTTTCAGGTTTCTTTAAATAAACAAAGTTCAGACTACCATTTATCTGAAGTAGAAAACTTATCTTAAACTTATTATGTAAGATAATAAATGTCTTTATCATCACTTATATATATATATATAAATAAATGTAATATAAATAATAAACTGTTTAAAATATTGATAATAATAATAATAATAATAATAATAATAATAATAATAAATGTTTCTTGAACAGCAAATCAGCATATTAGAGTGATTTCTGAAGGATCATGTGACACTGATTACTGGAATAATGATGCTGAAAATTTTGCTTTAATCACAGAAATAAATTACATTTTAAAATATATTTAAATAGAAAGCAGCTATTTTAAAATAGTAAACATATTTCACAATATTACTGCTTTTGCTGTATTTTGGATCAAATAAATGCAGGCTTGGTGAGCAGAAGAGACAAAAAAACAAAAAAAATTTACTATCCAAAAACTTTTGACTGGTAGTGTATATGTTGGGTATTTTGTCTTATTTTGCTGGCAGATTTTAAATATAAAAAATATAAATATTTTAAATATAAAAAAGTTAAAAGCCATGGAAAAAAATAGCGCAGTACAACAAAAAGTACAATTAAAAACTAAATGTTTTAAGCTAACCTACACTTTTTTTTTTTGCAGTGTAAAACCAGCATGTGAACCTCACCAGAGTTTTGCTAAACATGGATTACCCTATATGTATATACACTATGGAAATCCAGAACAAACCAGAAAGGTTTTTAAAATGAACTGACACATTTCTGCTTCTCGTTGCTCAAATATACTGCGAAGATTAACAAATGCATACATCAGAGCAGTATTATTTGGGTTTTAGGAGTTTCATGGCACTTTGATCCAACAGGATAAGGGATAAATCCCGAACCCATGAAGAACCAGCAGTTCTTTATCGAATAGATTAGAAGATGAGCTTTACTATTTAGGCATTATGGGAGATTTGGTCACAAAGTGTCACAGTTCTAATGTGTTGCATCTCTATTCCATTTACTCTGCCAAGTGACTGTGGAGAAGTGAGTAAATGGTAAATCTGCTCTTGCTGGAATGGATGATAAAGTCACATGTAATTCCATTCCTTCTTTCAATCGCTTCAACTCCTGTGACTTGTACATAATGTCTAAAACTTACGTAGATGCAATTGTTTTTCCTTTCATCCGACAGAGACAAAAGACAGTGACCAGAAATGACTGGGGAGAGAGGAGGAATGTGATCTGGACTCAATCCTGCATGACCAGCACGTCAAGAAGCACGTGTGCTAACCGCTGCGCTACACATAAGCTTTTATGGTTAAGATCTAGTTTTATCAACCCCCACCTTTTGTTGTTTTTGTTCGTGTCCTCTTGCTGGCTTCTGAATGTCAGAGGTCTCATCTAATGGAAAATCAGGCTGTAGGTTATTGACTGACACGAGACAGCTGGATCAGTGGCAGATAACTGAGGGTCAGATTGAGAAGTCAAACCCAAACAGATCTTCCTTAAGGTCTGGAGGAGGGGGATAATGTCTTACTAGGGATTTACTTTAAGGTACACAAGTAATTACACCACTGACAACAACAAAAACAGATAATACAGGCACACACAATGAAAAAAAAACAACTGATATGTTTTCTCTCAGGTGGGCCACCACAGTGGTAATCTAACTGACAAAGATGTTCAAGATGTTCAGTGTTTTTTTGATTTTGCCAATGATAGCACAAGAAAAATAACACTGCAAGCCATTAAATTACTTAATATATATATTATATACATACACTCACACACACACACACACACACACACACACATATATATATATATATATATATATATAAAATGTAAAGCCACAGAATGTTAAGGATAGCTTCACCTAAGCTTAAAGAGCTAAACTAGAAAAGTTATTAATTAGGTACTTAATTTAATTAAAACCGAATACAGTAAATTAAGCAAATAAATTATGCATACATGTGTCAACTAAATGGATTGAAATTAACTGAACTGAATAAAATATTGAATTAAAATCTGAAGAAGAAAATGTATAATAAATAAATAAACAAATGATATATATATAAAATAAATGTTAAAAATACTACTGCCATGTTCCACCTTTAGGTCATAAATATATAAATAAATGAATACATAAATACCATAAAAAAGGTCAAATAAAAAGTATAGCTCAAATATTTATTTACAATCATTAACTTCTGGGTTTTTTTTTCTGAATTTAGCAGTCGGAAATTACTAGTTATCCGTTTTATATCAACTATGCAACTGGTATGTTTAATCGGGCCGCAAGAAATATAGAGCAAGAATATAAAGTATCATCAGCATCGTGAAAGCTAACACCATGTTCCCTAAAGATATCCCCCAAGGGTAACATGTAAAGCGTGAAATTAAACGGTCCTAGTACTGAGCCTTGTGGTACTCCATAGTGTACTTGTTATTGACATGATACCCTTTATTCACAGCTAAGAATTAATGTCGGTCAGCTAAGTAAGATCTGAACCATGCCAATGCAATTACACTAATGCCAACATAACTTTGTAGTCTACTTAAAAGAATGTTGCGGTCGATAGTGTCAAATGCAACACTAAGATCGAGCGGTACTAATAGAGAGATACAACCATTTGTGTCATTTGTAACTCTTATGAGCTGCACATACATATTATATATATATATATATATATATATATATATATATATACACACACACATATTATATATATATATATATATATACACACATACACACACATACACACACATACACACACACACACACTACGCATGCATTTATATACTTGCACTCTCTCTCTTTCCCTCTATACACACACTCACTTACACAAATATATAAATAATTTCATTAAACATTTACAAAAATATATACTACTGCATATATATATACTTCCACCAATAGATCTAAAAAAAAAATCTATTATCAGCCAAGTTTTTTTTTAATGCTTGCTATTTGATTACAAAAAAAAGCTACAAAAGAATGTAGTTGGCAGAAACTGAGTATCATCAGCATAACAGTGAAAGCCAACACCATGTTTCCTGATGATATCTCCCAAGGGTAACATGTAAAGTGTGAAAAGCAACGGTCCAAGTACTGAGCCTTGCGGAACTCCATACTGTACTTGTGATCGATATGATTCCTCTTTATTCACTGCTACAAATTAATATCAATCAGATAAGTAAGATTTGGACCATGCCAATGCAATTCCACTAATGCCAACATAACTTTCTAGTCTACTCAAAAGAATGTTGCGGTCGATAGTGTCAAATGCAGCATTAAGATCCAGTAGCACTAATAGAGAGACACAATTTATTGGATAATAAGAACAGATTATTTGTAACTCTTGTGAAACATGAGAAAAATATATGTACTACTGCACTGTTCTACCAATAGGTCTAAAAAACAAAACAAAAAAGGACACACTCTCATAGTAAAAATGCAGACTTAAATAACTCCACTTAGAAATGCTATTTCCAACCCCAAATGCATAAGAAAATCCATTATCAGCCAAGTCTTTTTTTAACGCATGCTATTTGATTACAAAAAAAGCTACAAAAGAATGTAGTTGGCAGAAACCACCCTATGCTCAATCTAATTAGCTTTTTGGCAGCTTGGTAGATTTTCAAAAGTGAAAAAGAACAAAAATGTCACGCATTCATCTTTTTATTATCATTACTATTATTATTTTTTGGGCACACAAACTTTAGGATTTCAAGCATTTTCTAACAAGTCTGAAAGACCATAAACACTCTCCTTCTCTATTGATAAACTGCTATTGTTGATCCAATTATCTGTGGATGCAGAGTGTACATCGACACTTTGTGGCCTGCTTCCAATTTTTATTCTGGACACTCTGCTGGGATGTACGAGTATGTGATACTCTCGACTGCTGTGTTTATGTTGGGGAGCGTAAAGCTGGCATCGGGGCAATGTGCTCCAGGACATCAGCCTTGCCAGCAAATCTGCCCCTGATTCCCAGACCCCATCCAAACCACCCACCCTTTTTATCAAAATAGGTCACTTCCAAGTGAAGCCAGTTGGCAAAGAAAAGAAAACAGACTTTCTAAGCTAAAATAAACAAGAAATGTAAGGGGGAAAGGAGGTATGGAGAAGATCTCATTCCAAATTGTCTCTTTTATTCGTGACTTTGTTGTCTAAACCCCTAAATGCTGAAATTCCGAGGATGTGATCTGCAGCGGAAGGAATTTTGCTGGTGGGGAGCGAGAGCAGCATTGTCTTTAGGCAGGGTGTTAGAAAAGAAAGCCCAACATAGCCTACATACAGCCAGCCCACAGTGAGCGCATGTAATCCACCCAAGACATAAGCTGGAGGGAGGGATGTAATTGAAGCTGCCTTGACAGGAGCAAGGAAACACAAGATTGGAGATTTGAAAAGGATGGGGGGGGGGGGGGACCCGGNCACAAGATTGGAGATTTGAAAAGGATGGGGGGGGGGGGGGGACCCGGCTGCGGAAGGGTGTGTATGTGCGTGTTCTGTGGTCACAAGAAACAGGAATTGGTTCATTTCCTGTGTTGATTTGGGGGGCAAGATAGACAAAGCTTATGATGACTCGTCCATGAGGCCTGACGCTAACAAGCCAAATACCTCCACATACTCGCACGGACATTTCCACACATAGGGAGATGTCCTGCCTTTAAGCTGTAAGGAAGAGATACGGAAATGACAGAGATTCTCAAGTATCTTGGTTGCACGTCTCTGGGGAAAATGGGTAAATTCAGGAAATACCGGTAGAATGTGTTATATTTTATCTTGTTTTCTAGTGAAAATATGTCAACATGCTGAAACAAGATAAATTTACTGGAAATGGAAATCACATTTTTCAAAGATATCTTACAAATTTTTGTGTGGTTTATGCTTAAAACAATGAAAAACTATATGGAATAAAATAAAAATAGATAAAAATTGTTTTCTCTTTAAATAAAGTTTTTTTTCATTTACATTTTGCTTCAAATAAATATATGCTATTTTAATAATGTTGAAATATAACATTTTTTGCTGTGAATGTCTTTAAACCCCCGGGGCCGTTCACACAGATTGTTTCTTTGTATCTAAAAAAACATGACACAGCACTCAGGAATGTTTTTTTAAAAAATGCCTCCTCCGTCATGTTGCCGCCAAAAACAGTTGCCATGCCAACTTGCTACTGTAAAGAAAAGCTTGCAAGCCTAACAGCACACATACATCTCGGAGACATTTAATTGACGTCTGCAAGACTTATTTTTTACGTAGTTTGCTCATCTGCAATACGTCTATTGGACRTTTCCTGTCAGATGTCAAATAGACATCTATTAGATGTCTTTAAGATGTTTATGATTTAGAATGTATGTAAAACTGACATCTTACAGATGTCTGCTAGATGTTTGTACACATCAGATGCTTTCCAGATCAAGAGATCTTTAACAGACATCTTGCAGACGTACGTGTGCTATCTGGGAAGCTTGCTCCGCCTCCGGTGTCTTTTGATTGGTCCACTGTTTTGGAACTGACATTAATGAGTGGCGCGGTGTGTAAAAGTTGAAATATTTTTAACTTGACATGACATCTTAAAAACGTGGTGCTCATGATGCGAGACGCAACCATGGTGGTCATACACATTCGTCTAGTGTGTTTACATAGAAAAATTATGGAAAAGCAGTGCATTGGAATGGAAAAATGCGTTCTGTGCGAACAGCCCCTAAGAGATGTTAAAGATGGTTTGATACTCAAATGGTCTGATTTAAAGTCAACAGCATTAAACAGGTGTAAACGCTATGCGAATAACGTGATCCTATCTGCAAAACATGCCTTGTCACATTTAGCTTTAAAAGGGAAAATAAGCAATTCCAATTTTAGGATTTTATGTCCACCAGAATTCACATAACATCTTCATGTCTGATATCAACATGTCGTGAAAGATAAGATGTGAAGCACTACTGAAGCTCTCCAAGTAAGTTGAAATCGGAATCGCCTTTTCCTTCTTTCTTTCTTGACTTCCTTTGTGTTTGTCTACATTGAAACACTGACAAATTGAGAGATGTATCTGTTCACAAAATCAGAGAACGACTCCTCAATATACAATCACACACAGTCGCAGGAGATGCATTTAAAATGCATGTTACTGCCAGGTGTAAACAGCAGTGTGTCTCGCCTGACGCCTTCTGATCGGATCACCTGAGACAGATGTTACTAGGAGGTGTAAACAGGGCCAGAGCAGCATCTCTGGGTAGAATAATGAAAGTGATACCCTAGTGATTTTGCCAACTAGGACATGTTCTTGGATCAACATCTTTGTTTGTCCTGAAACAATATTCCTATAAACCAATCATATTTCAGGGAAAAGGAAAGTTTAGAACAACCTTCTTATCAATAATTTCTATTAATTCTTTCCCTAAGGATATAGTTTATGGCAATGCATGGTTAGGGACAAGGTAAGAACGGTTTCTTTGACAAATGCTGCACCAACAAAATACACTGATCCAGGAACACATTTCAATTAGTCAACAGTACGTAGGATACATACTGCAAAAAGAATAGTATAGTATAGTATAGTCAGCCATGTGCAGTATCTGATTACATGTAACCTAGATTACATAATCAGATTCCAAAATTAAAGAGATAGTTCATCTAAAAATTTAAATTCTGTCATTAATTACTCACCCTCATGTCGTTCCAAACCCATAAGACCTTCGTTCAGCTTCAGAACACAAATTAAAGAGGTCCTATTATGCTCTTTTACAAAGTCTTGATTTTGTTTTGGGGGTATACTAGAACATCCTTTCATGCTTGGTGGTTCAAAAAATGCATTATTTTTTAACATATTTTACTTGTTGACTTGTTTTATTTGACATTATTACAATACATTTCTCCCAGTCTGGCACAAATGGTTCGATTAGTTCCAAGTTTAATTAAGGCCCGCCTTCCGAAAAACAAATGTGTTGTGATTGGTTACCTCTCCCACTGCGTTGCGATTGGAGAACAGTTTAGCCTGTGTTTCAGTACTGCCATGCCCCTTAGCAAAGAAGCAAGTTCCGTGTACAACTGTTAGCGCAAGCTAGATTAAAGTGATTCTTTCATTTTAAATATGGATATTTTTCTTGCAAAAACACACCGACTCACAGGGCCGACTCATATTATTATCTCACAGGGTGAGATAATAATACGGTACAGTAATGTTGGGTCCTATCGTCAGCCTGCGAGATCGCCGATACATGATATTATCGTACTAATTTATTTGAAGGGGCCATCGGATGCCCATTTTCCACAAGTTGATATGATTCTTTAGGGTCTTAATGAAAAGTCTATAATAAACTTTGGTTAAAATTTCTCAATGGTTGTGTAAAACAACACCCTTTTTACCTCGTCAAAATGATCTCTGCAAAAATCATTCTGAAGGATTGTTCCTTTAAATGCAAATGAGCTCTGCTCGCCCCACCCCTCTTTTCTCTCTGTGGAGTGACAAGCTGCTCTGAGAGATTGTTTACTTTAGCCGCGAAACTTGCTAACTAGCACGTTATTAGGAAAGGTGATTGCAGAGATCCATAAAAAAACCTCTTATACTCACTTCTGCTGTAGGTAAAGCTGGATCACGAATGATTTGCGCGAACATAGCCGCATTTATGTAGATCGGGAGCCGCATTCCATTTACAAACAAACGTAATCCACTGCATCTTCAGCGGCTCAGATGCCGGGATTAAATGACGACCATTATGTTCATTATTACATCCAGCTGTGACACCACACCGACAGGCATCTGAAAATGGCTCGATTTGAAAAAGGGGATATTACTTTTACAGATTAATTAAAACCACTGCATGGATTTTTATCATTATAGGGTAGATATTTACGTACACTGCCAACACACATTAAGGCCGCTCCGACGATAGTTGATTGACATGCGCGTCTTACCTCAGACCCGCCTTAAATCAGCTGTAACAGTCCGACCTCAATTGTTTCGATGCAGGAGCAGGGATGTAAATTAGACAAAAATATCTCCGATTTAGCGATTGAGGTGTTATGTTGCTGGATGTAATAATGAACATAGTGGTCGTCATTTACTCCCGACATCTGAGATGTCTGAAGATGCAGTGGATTACGTTTGTTTGTGAATGGAATGCGCCTCCCAATCTACATATATATAGCACAAATATATTATATACATGTATATTATTCATGATCCAGCTTCACTTACAGCAGAAGAGAGTATAAGGGTTTTTTTTAATGAATATTTGCGATTGCCTTTCCTAATAACATGCTAGTTAGCAATTTTAATGGCTAAATGCGGCTAAAGTAAAGAGGCTCGTCACTCCATAAACAGAAGAGAGGGGCGGGGTGAGCAGAGCTCATTAACATTTAAAGCAACCTTGACCAGAACAGGATGATTTTTGCAGAGTTCATTTTGGCAAGGTAAAAAAGGTGTTATTTACACTACCATTGAGAAATTTTAACCAAAGCATGTTATAGAATTTTTATTAAGAGTCTAAAAAAATCATATCAGCTTGTGGAAAATGGGCATTCGATGACCCCTTTAATTTTTTGTTCAGTGGTGGAAACAGGCTTCCACACATTCATGCATAGATCTTGGTACTCTGGGAAACCATGGCATAATGTAATATTTAATTCCCTTAATGATGTTGATATCAAAGACTGGAATGTATTTTAGGACAAAAGTAATCTAAAAGTAATTAAAAAGTAATCAGAATACATGAGCTAATATGTGTAATCTAATATACTATGTTACAAACAACAATTTCTATCATGTAGTTTGTAATCAGTAACCGTTTGTAATCTATCCAGCACTGCGTACCTCATAGTATAGTATATCCAAACATATCATATCTCACTCTCGCAATCATTCTGATCTTGTTCAGTCTCACCATAGGCTTCCTGCAAAAATGGTCCACCGGAGACCTGGCGCACTTGATACCCCCACCTTCTGTTTACACGCGACTCCAAGAACATAATTGAAATCAAATTCCTTTCTATTCGTAGGCGTGATAACACATTAAAAAATATGCTTCACCCTGTTACAAGAGGTGGATTGTGTCTGTAAGTGTAAGTCAGCTGTAAGACAGCACCATCAACAACAATAACAGATCAAATCATCACAGAAGAAGCCCCATAGACAAAGCATTTATGAACATCTGGAAATGCAGTTTGCTGATGTAACCGGCGCAGGAGAGGAGTATCATTCAGGGAGATAACGATCCTCGTGATGGCCAGAGATATAATGGCGGTGGCGATGATGACGGTTATTGTTCTTTGTTGTCTTTTTTGCAGCTGTAAGGCGGTGGTGAGAATCGATCCCCGAATCTCAGCTTGCCGCCGGGCTCTGAGGAAGACTGCGGCACTGAGAGAGAGAGCGAGAAAGAGATAAAGGAAAAGAGGGAAGATAAAAGATAGCAGGAGATAGACTGATTCTTTTCTCCTCCTTCTGTCTCCTCCCTTCATTTGATGGCTGGCCCGCAGCTCTGATTGCTATCTGCCGCTAGTTTAATTGATCTCGGTCACGCTTCCACGCGAGCCGGGATTAGCGCTTATCAGAGTGGACGGGGGGTTTCTTGGGGGAAGATCGCGTTTGCTGATGATCAGACCCTGTCACCCTCCTCGAAACAGATCCGGTGCGTATGTGTGTCTAAGAGCGGGCCTCGAGCTCGGGGATTAGTCTCCTTCAGCGTCTATGGACGTGTACGCGTACTTACGAGAGAATCCTCAGCCGGTCCGGTGGCTATTTATGGGCCTCGGCGGAGCTGCGGCTATGTCTTTAATCACCGGCTGTTATATTGACCTGATTTACAGGACAAACACTTCATCTTGTGGACCAGAGATGGACCACAAACAGAAGGGGGTCCCACTGGGGCGGTGGTTTGAGAACAAGTGGAACAGCAAAGGTTGATTGCGACTGCCTTACCTAAAAAGACAAAACAGACAATTTTTATCCCTCCCTTCCAGACTCCAACTTCTCCCCAGACTCTGTAATGACGTTAATGAGGAGACTCCGGGGCTGATAAGGTCACTCAAAGCGCAGGTTCAAACGTACCGAGTCGGCATGCGTCCCTGCACCTCCTGTGACTCAGGCGCTGGAATTAAACTTTCAGCCAGGCCAATTTTCAAAGCCCTCATACTCTGTTGCCAAATGCCAGAGCCACTTCAAACACGTCTGATGGAGAGACAGTGAGAGAGGGGAGGGGGAAAAAACACGACAGCTGGCAAAACTGGTGCAGCTTCAAACCGAATGAGGGGACAGTCTTTATGCCTAAGAGGGATGGCAAATCCCTGGCTTTACTGCGGAACAGGGGATGTTAGGGATTTCTCTATCAAACGGCAACAGTGCAGAGGCAGGCTAGGAACAAAGGTTTTTTTTATAACAGGGAAACGTTCAGTATCAAAGGGGGCACAGCAAGACACGGACCGCTTTTTGGACCAGCAAGACTGACAGATCTCTTTAGCGTAATGACCGTTTGTTCTGTCTTTTCTGTTTTATGTTTTTTCTTACATGGCAAGGAAACCCTTTGGGTCCAATTTGCATGCAAGTGTACAGAAAAGACAGCAAGCAGACCCAGGAGGGCCGCAGCCATATAGCGGTTGGGGGGGGGGTCAAATTGTGCAACCCCTTTGGTTCCCTCGTCACCCCGGTGGCGTTTATCGTTCAGGACATGACAGACAGGAGACCTTAAGCTAAAGAGTTGCCTTAGTCATCATTCTTCTCCTTTTCCATTTCAAGACAAGTCACTCTGAGGATAACGGATGAATCAAGGATATCCTACCGCTCCGTTGTGGCGTATGTCTAGGGGAAAGGGAGGAGCCGGCATGCAAACGAGACTTACGCATCAGTGACAGTCTTGTCCAACTTTACACGTGGTCATAAAACGTAACCTAATCGCTACAGACAGAACATGTCTTTTCCTGCCGGTGTGCTTCGATGAAAAGCAATCAGGCTGTGTTTGATCACGGAGCCCTTGTTTGTGTGGCTAAATAACAATTGACTGGCTATTGATTCTCAGATGCTGAAACAAATTAAATTAAATCTGCTTTATGACTCTCTATATAAACCATTTCCACTTGAGGTCCAATATATGTGACTAATACGTGTAAGCAACAAACAGTCTTTATATTCACACACACATACACACAGCAGCTGCTGCACGATTTTACTATAAAAACTCATTTATCAGGGTATGAAACCATCCAGCCATACATATAACTGCCTCTCCGTTCCACAGCTTGCATATGCATATCAAGAGTTAAAAGTTGGGAGAGTTTTGCTTGAGTCCCACTTGTCCAATACGACTCAGTGTGACCTGCTCAATCATTCTGAGTCACTCTGACCTAGAAACACATTTTGAGTGCAAACATGTTGCAAGTTTTATGCACTATGGTAAAGAGGAAGTCTAATAATTAGAAAGTCAGTTTTCTAATTATACGCTTACTTTATTGGCATGTCAAACAGTTACGGAACTATAAATCTTTAATGAACAGAGCGATAGAGATAGAAAACAGGATGCAGAATTGCAATTCGAATTTGAATTTTTAGTTTTTTTTTTTTTTTTAGTTGAATCTTTTGAGGCTGCTTATTTGTCACCTGTGGTATAAATTTTGTATTAATACAGAGGTATAAGATTAAGTAGAATGACAGAGCAATATATATATATAAAAAGTTACAGTAAAAATAATATAGCTGCAAGCAGCAATTGCCAGGGTTCAAGCGCTTTAATGCTGACACTCACACTAATGTTGACACTGACACTAAAACACATCTGTGATGGAGAATACGCTCACAAATTTATACATACACACACACACACAAATGAAATGGTTAAACTATTATATTAATACTCATTAAGCATGCTTACACACACATACATACACATTTAGTTGCAGATATAGATATTTGTTTATATATTTATACATAATTTTCAGGTTTCACTGTTATCATAATAAGTAAATTAGACAGGTGCATAGTTACAGCCGTTTTTATGTTTGTTTTTTTCTGTTATAGCACCAACAAGTGGCCAAACTCCGTTTTTTATTTTTTTTTTTTTTACCTCAGATCGAGCTTTTACATACATGTTCCCAGTTTGGCAAAAATATCTCTTTTCATTCAAGAGTTATAGACATTTTAGTAAAAGTGGCCCGTTAAGACGGTGAGTAGAAAATTCAACTAAAATCTAGAAAATCGTCCCAGAACCGGTTTGGCCCTGATATGGTGAAAACCGAGGAGAAGTTTTTCAAAATATCCAAAATACCCAAAAATTTCAGATAACGAACATTTTCGTACTGTTGATCGCTGTAGTGCCACTGTCAGGCTGATTGGGGCGAGCCATGGTGACGTTGTAGATGGTGTGAGTACTACCATCCCTTCGAGTTTCAAGTCCTTATGACTTAAGGTTAGGTCTGCCCGATCACTTTTAGGTGGAGAATGCTGATCCTTGGGCATTCTACACAGCATACCAATTTTCAAGTAAATCGGACTAATGGGTGCATAGCTATAGACATTTTTTTTTTCCTGTTAGAGTGCCACGAAGTGGCCAAACTTCATGTTTTTTTTTGTTTTTTTATTGTGAGCAAGTTTGATGAAAACATCTCTGCTCAAGAGTTATAAGTGTTAGAGTAAAAGTGGCTCTGCCCCCTTACAAATATTTTGCCATCCCTTCACTACAGTGAGTCGAAAAGTAACTTTTTTGATAATTATTGATATTCACTCTCCAGTAAAACTTACTTTCTGAACTGGTTTGGCTCTGAAAAAAACATGAACTGACTGCATTATGTATAATCATTTTCTGTTTTTAACTGTCTTTTTAAATC
>JAHKKF010525460.1:0-10481 GCA_019740295.1 Labeo calbasu | reverse complement strand
AAAAAAAATGAAGCACATATGCTAGTTTATCTAAAGTAATTTTTGCTTATTAGTATGGCTGAACTGCATCATCGACACTGGTTAATAAAATGGGATGAAATACATAAAGGATATTTGTTTTATTTAACATATTTAACTTTTGCAGGGTTGCGTCATATTCTGAGTTTGCATTTCACTGTTTTTATTCATTTTGAGGAATACTGAATCTGTTGTTTGTGAGTGAGATGAATTAATGCATGTTCACATTTAGTCTAAAATACAGTAACATCATGTTTACTCCCAATTTCCCGACAGGAGACTTGTCAATCAATAAAGTGGGAAAAAGTAACTGGCGTTACTTATTTGAAAAAGTAACTCAGATATTTTCTAGTTACTTTACTAGTTACTTGAAAAAAAGTAATATTATTACGTCACTTGCGTTACTTGTAATTTGTTACCCCCAACACTGATGCTTATGAGAAACAAACACACATTGACACATCAACCACATGCTGCATACAAATACACACAGCAGTTTTTGTGCATGTGTGGGCTCAGGATTGATTTATTAAGTATCCCATTATCACACACATGCAAAAGAACATGTTGTGCAAGCTAACAAGTTATATAAGATCTAAAATCATAACACTCAAATATAAGGGTCTAAACCGAGGCACAGTTTACCTCTAAAGCCTATTTCCTTTCTAAATGCCTTCCTCTAATCATCGTGACATTCGGCTCTGTGATTTGAGTGTGACTTGATTGTGGGTGTTGGACCTTGTTGTAAAGATGGGTAAGATTGCCAATTGGCAATGTGTGCTGTACTTAGACTGGTGCTGGTTGGACCCTTAAGGGGATATTGAACACAAGCTGCAGAGCAAACTAAACACAGCTTATTAATGAGCTCAGGCAGACAAAAGAGAGAAAGAGAGGAAGACGAAAAAAGACACAGGCTGGAGAACTGGAGAAACGACAGACATTTCTTTCTCCCCTATTAGTGTCCTGTTTGCTTTTTATAAACAAACTCACTCCTCGCCAGAAATCTCATCTTGGAGCTGAATGAGACACCTGCGATCTAAAGATAAAGACAGCTGGAGGAGCAGAGCGTCTACGTGGCTCAATCTGAGGTGCTAATAATCTCCAAGTTGATCAAAGCGGCCGCACTGAGTATTGACTCAAGTGGCAAGAACTGAAAAAAGATGCATTCGTAAGACATTTAATGAGCAGTTCGGTGGAGTATCATTCAAACTAAATGTCCAAACACAGCATGCTCGGATACTTCTGCTGATGTATTCTGCAGAGTAACTCGTTGAAATATGAGTAATGGAGTTTCCATCATGGGCTGTTACACCTGCAGAATAATACGCATCAGCTGTATTATTACTAACCACAACTGTAAGATTAAAGAGAACTGTGTTTTATACGAACGAGTGAATGTGTGGACAAGCTGTCTAGGTGACTTCTTGTCTCAGCCACAGGCGTTACGCCTGTAGGCCACCCACAGTCCATTCACTGTCTGTCTGATTCAAAATGCTCACAGAACTAGAAAGGACTCAGTGGGGCGAGCTTTAATCTGATTGGTTGACGTTACACAAATTACAGGTGTGAGACTACACTGGGTACACGCTTTTTTATCAGTCCACCTGGGAAAAAAAAAGTTGTGGTCACAAGGTACTGGTTTGATCAGCGCTTTTGATGAGTAAATAAAACATATTTAATATGAGGATTAAAAACACACTGGATTAGTTACTTCATGCATTGGGACTGCTGATTCAATATGCACATTGCATTTACACTTATTTCCACATAAATGTGTGTCCTTAAAACAGATCTACTCTTCCTGTTCTAAATGCAAATGCTAATGTAATACCAGGTAATGTAATTTTCTATTAAGCACTCTCTTCACTTTTTATGGTAATTAGTGTTCCCAGAAATTAACATCTGTATGTGGACTTAGTTCCTGTACGTGGACTTAATTACTTAAAGCCTTTATGTATAATGCACTATAAAGGTATTTAAAATGTATGTTGTTATCCATTATGTCTTTTTAAAAGTAACTGTACCAAGTTTGTCATTATACTTTCAAAAGGTGTAACTGTGGATAGATAAGTATTATAATGTATTACAACTGTGGTTACAATTATTCGTGAAATCATAAAATGCATTATACGGTGCATTACAAGGCATAATTAATGCATTAAAACTACTTTTATATTGCATTACATGTAAAGGCCTTAAATAAAGTGTTACCGAATGTTTTTGCATGTGTTTATACATGTTTTAGCTATCGGATCAGTAAAAACAAACCAGCAATGTTAGTGAGTAAAGTTAAATCTTTGAAAGACACTCATTAACAGACAGTTAAGTAGATATAACTAGATAATAAACTAGATATTAAACAAAACAAAGCACAAAAAATAACAAACAAAACAAAAAGAGAAACAAAGCAAAAGCAAAACAAAAGCAAACTTCAAAAAGCAAAAACAAATGTAAACCACTTCAAAGCCAAGCAAAACACAAAACAAAATCAAATAGCAAAAAGCAAAACAGAACCTAAATCACATCACATCAAAGCAAAACAAAACATAAAACAAAAAAACACAAGTCAAAGCAAAGAAGCAAACAAAACAAAAAGCAAAACAAACAAGTCAAAGCACAGCAAAGCAACGAAAAAAACAAAACAATAAAAAAAAAACAAAGCAAAACAAAAACACAAAAGGAAAATTAAAGCAAAACAAAGCAAGCTTGTTACAAGCTTGTTGCTACCATGTTGTTGGTATGATTAGCATATTGCTAGTATGTTTCTAGCATGGTTAGCATGTTACTAGCATGTTGTTAGCATGATTAGCAAGCCACTATCATGTTGCTTGCATGATTAGCATGTTACTTACATGTTGTTAGCATGATTAACAAATTACTAGCATGTTGCTAACATGATTAGCAAGTTTCTGGCATGTTACTAGCATGATTAGCATGTTACTAGCATGTTTCTAAAATGATTAACATGTTACTAGCATGTTTCTAGCATTATTAGCTTGTTACAAGCTTGTTGCTATCATGTTGTTGGTATGATTATCATGTTGCTAGTATGTTTCTAGCATGATTAGCATGATACTAGCATGTTGTTAGCATGATTAGCAAGCCACTATCAGGTTGTTCGCATGATTAGCATGTTACTTACATGTTGTTAGCATGATTAGCAAATTACTAGCATGTTGCTAACACGATTAGCACGTTTCTGGCATGTTACTAGCATGATTAGCATGTTACTAGCATGTTGTTAGCATGATTAGCAAGCCACTATCATGTTGCTCGCATGATTAGCATGTTACTTACATGTTGTTAGCATGATTATCAAATTACTAGCATGTTGCTAAGTCGATTAGCAAGTTTCTGGCTTGTTGTTAGCATGATTAACACAATAATAACATGTTGTTAGTATGATAAGCATGTCACTAGCATGTTTCTAGCATGATTAGCATATTTCTAGCATGCAGATTATATAGCAGATCAGTAAGTTGCCTTTCTCAAGCTTAAAAACCTAAACAAAAACCCCAAAACAAAACAAAAAAGCAAAGCAAAACAAAAAGTGCCTGGAGAATGTGAATGAAATTGAAAAAATGGTTGACGTTACAAATTTGCCAAAATAGTCTCTTGCTGTTCAGATTTAGCTGCTGTGTTTTCCAGACTTTCTGTCATTCAACCCAAAATTTGGCTGTGTTAGACTCTAGGTGACTTTAAGTAGAACTAACCATAGTATGTGCGATTCCACATCCGCTTATTGATAACATCCCCTGGGGGCCTCACACCCGAGCGATCCAGAGTTTCATTCAGGGCATGAGAATACAGCATGACTCCGTCGTGGAATGAGCCAGAAATCAGATTCATCTGGAAGAGAGGAAGCACACAAATTACAAACTAGCATTATATCTCCAAATAACTGGGGTTTAAATATGATTACTTTTATTAGATTACCAGCTCTCTAGAGATCATAATGATAGTATGTTTAGCAGAAAACTTGACAGGGTCGCAAGAATGTAATTCGATGATCCACACGAGACTGTGTGCAAAGAAAAATGGCAGCGTTCCTTTAATAGCCTTCTGTTTAATATCACACATTCCTCCTAAATATGTCGAAATACATCCAGTCTCTCATGTGCCATGTGTTTATTTCAACACATGGAGTATTTGTTTGATAATGTAAATAAATTCTAAAATGGCGGGGAGTTAGGCAGTATGAGTTATTTTAAACTTGTTATTTACATCAGGAGGATCATATTTATTTATTTTGATCTAAATGATAATGAATTAATACTCAAAACCCACGCCCCAAAGTGCAGAATATACAATTAAATCATCTGAATTCAGTCATATTTATTAAATAAAATATGTTTTTGTGCTTGTCATTGTGTTTAACATGCATGAAGCCTAAAAGATGTCTTTTTGTCACAGCAGAGGAGTTCATTACATAATTTTGTTAGTTCAAAAAACAAACAAACACATATTGCAAATACATAAACAGCATGTTTTCTGAAAAACTCAGCATGTCTTATGCATATCTGCTATGCAGTACTGCATGCTCACAGTGCTGTAACCTGTTAATATAGGCAAAAAAATTAACAAGCAGCGATAAAATACGCAGCGTGAATCAGTCGTAATAAAGATCTTTATGAGAGGTCGAATTTGGAGTCGGTGAATTAAATGGCGCATTAATATCATTAGTAGGGCTGAAATGATCCCTCGGGTAACTCGAGTAACTCGAATACAAAAAATCACTTGCTTCGCAGGCTTCGTTTAGTCCATTTACTGTAACTACACACGGAACACTGTGTTTCCCCACAAACCATTATTACTGACGCACAAACCAAAAAAAAAAAAAAAAATNCTTCGCAGGCTTCGTTTAGTCCATTTACTGTAACTACACACGGAACACTGTGTTTCCCCACAAACCATTATTACTGACGCACAAACCAAAAAAAAAAATATATATATATATATATATATATATATATATATTTGTATTTGCATTATGAACCGTAATTTGGCAAAAAGTACATTAAATGGTATGGTTAGTCTTCATGGTTATTAATGTATGCAATTTCAGCAATAAAAATGTTGATTTTTCTAAAAAAGGAAACAAATTAGTTGTTTGTTTTAAGAATCTTTTTTAATCCTATCTTATTTTCTCTTGTATATTTAGTATTGCTCTTTAATAAATCCGATTACTCGATTACTAAAATAATCGATAGCTACAGCCCTAATCATCAGAGATGGAAAGTAGCAAATTTTTTTGTCCAGATTCACTTAATAACATCAATCAGGTGTTTGAAATAACTTCCTTTTGTGATCTGACATGGTTCTAATACCCAAGATGGCTTTAAGAACACAGATAAGCCATATTGTCGCAATCATGTTTCATCAGGTAAAAAGTCTCTTTCTGCATTTTATTCAGCGATACCTGGGTGCCTTGCCTTTGTCCACATTATTGATTTCCTGGAACATCATGAGTTCTATTACTTCTGTGAGTCTCACTTGTGGAGTTTTGCTCAAGGGCGCCCTCCAGCTACCAGTATGAATGAAACAAACATTACTTTACGTGTGGACTCACTAAGGTTCACAACACCGTATAACACTTTTCTCTAAAGACACTGCAAGTAAATATCCATATCTATACATTTTTCTCCAGTGTAAACAAGTGTACAGAAGTTATTTTTTCTTTCAGTGGATGTGTAAGATTTATTGATAAACATTAAAGGGATAGTTCATCCAAAAATGAAAATTACCATTGATTAACTCACTTTTAAGCCATCCTAGGTGTATACGACTTTCTTCTTTCAAACAAATACAATCCGAGTTATATTTAAAATGTCCTGTCTCTTTTTAACTTTATAATAGCAGTGAATGGGTGTTGACATGTTTAAATCCAATAAAGAGCATGCATCCATCATAAAAAGTGCTCCACATGGCTCCGGGGGTTAATAAAGGCCTTCTGAAGTGAATTGATGTATTTCTGTAAGAAAAATATCCATATTTACAACTTCATAGACCATAATCTGTAGCTTCAGCTAACTGTTGTACGTGCATTCACAAGAGAGTGGCGTTCCAGGGGATGACGTAGGTAAAGGCGCAGATGAACGTGGAAATGCAGTGGAGAGAGCAAAACACCAGTCATGAATCAGAAGTACAAAACAAGGATGCTGGAGGATTTCAATATAAGCCACAAGGAGACTGGTTTTCCTTTGCTAGTATATTCTCACCGGAGCTTACGCTACGCCTCCTTTCTACGTCATACACTGGAACACAAATCTTGTGAACGTTAGCTGAAGCTATTACGGTTTATAAAGTTTAAAATACTGATATTATTCTTACACAAACGCATCAACTTGCTTCAGAAGGCTTTATTAACCCACTGGTGCAATGTGGAGTACTTTTCATGATGGATGGATGTACTTTATTGTGCTTCAAAATTTAAACACCCATTTACCCATTGTAAAGTTTAGAAGAGGCAAGGCCTTTTTAAATATAACTCCAATTGTATTCGTCTGAAAGAAGAAAGTCATATACACCTAGGATGACTTGAGGGTGAGTAAGTCATGGGGTAATTTTCATTTTTGGGTGAACTATCCCTTTAAGAAATTACTGTGACAGCTTTTTTATCATAATTAAATTTTTTTAATTATGGTTTAAAACCTTACACATTTCTAATGATTTATAGTTATAGGTCTCCTGCATGTTTACAGGGGTAAACAAGTGTAAATTATGCTTGCACTCGTATTTTCCTTCTGTTTGCATTTCAATAAACAGTACAGTATAACTCAATTTTGTCATTTTTAAAGCATCATAATAATTTTCATCCTACAATCTAGGATGTGGCCTAGGTGACGGCAAATCGGGTTTTTTCATCAGCTTGGTTTTTCCTCTGCTTGTGTTCTAACTGGTGGTTGTAATGGATTATAAGATAACTAACAAACTAGTACTGTAAGTACTAGTACTTAATTATTTATGTGGTGAAATGTTGTGTAATAAAAGTGGTATGACTGCACCGTATCCCTTAAATGTCCATCTAGTTAGAACTTGCCGCTTGCTAGCAACTGCTTTCTTCATGGAAGCGTTATAATATTAAATTGAGTTTTAACATTTATTAGCTAACCAAACGTAAAGCTTCCACCAAGAAAAACTATCAAGTGTATAGTTCTGAGCTTTTACCAGTTGTTATCAAAGAATAACATACCTTGGAATGTCATGACTGACCAATCAGAATCAAGCATTCCAAAGAGCCGTGTAATAATTTAATTTAAAGCACAGCCACCACAAATTCAGACTTAACACGTCTTATTTATTTTGAGATATAGCTGAGGTTAAATACAAATTTAAAATCATAACAAGAAATAGTTTAATAGCTATGACACTGGTTTTAAAATCAAAAGTTTTAGTTATGACTGGCATCTAATTAGCTTTGGAAAAAAACTCTTAAAAAACAAAAACAAATAAAGCATATAGGAAATAAAACAGTTATCGAATAAGCATGTGTCTTATTCTGTGTCCTAAACTCCTGAAACATTGGTGTCTTTAGAGCAGTCAATGCAGTTTATGAAAGTAGTGAATTAAATCTGTACTGGTGTGAGAAAAAATTTCATTGTAACCCCCATTTGTAATCATTAACTTTTTTAAAAGTAACTAATTTAATTACACATTTTTTCTCAGTGACTGTAACTAATTACAATTACATTTATTTTGTAATTAAATTATGTAATTCCGTTACATGTAACTAGTTACTCCCCAACACTGGTTACATATCAACAACATGTGCACCAACTTCCCACAAGTCTGAGAACACAAACACGCACCCGAGAGAGCGGCACAACCAAGGACACTAAATTACATTATGGTATGCTTTATTGCCCTTACATGACGTCCAGACGTGATTACAACCACCCCACATGTGTGAGAATCTGAACTGAACAGTTTCTGTACTGCCGTTTCCCAGCAGTCTTTGGGGACCTGAGTTTCACTGGGTAAACATGTACATATATCAGCTGCTGTGATGTTGGTATGTGAACATGTGCATGAGAGACGGTTCTGAAAGCTCAGACTGACATGTGATTATTCAGACTGCGGGGCTGCTCCATTAATCACCACTCTGTTTGAATAAGAACCTGATACATCAGTTGCCCGCTACAATCTGAACATTTTACTTTTTACAATATACATCTACAACTCAAATATTTTACAGCAAATTCTTCTATCAGGTTTCAAATATCCAGGGCATCTTAAAACCTGATCATGAATAACTAATTTGGCTAAATTTAGGCAAGGGAAAGATGCATTTCCAGCCAAAAATCAGCCATCTGTCCACCTTACAAACCATCCATCCACCAAATGCCACTACCGTTAAACACTACGTATAATTTAAAGGGACACCGGACAGGATCCCAGCTGAATTGAGCTTTATTTGACTTCTAAAATCTAGTCAAAGTTAAGTAACTAGCCTAAAATGTCAGTCAGTCTGAGCTAAAGCAGTTCACAGGTAGAAGTCAGTGGCGCAGAGCCAGATGGTTGCTGGCAAACTCTGAGCTCCGGCGTAGCGTAATGAAACGGAGGGAAAATGCTTCAAAAAGCCAAAGGAGGCAGAGAGATGTACAAAAGTGTGGTTGTCATAGCAACTATAGCCAGAGCTTGGACTCATCGATACGGAACATCTGTGGGTGACGGCGGATTTGGAGATTACTGGAGGAGAGAAGGAGATCGCTACTGTCCTGAGAGAAAGAGAAGTGAGCAATGAAATGCAAATTATGGGTAAAAGGTTGAATGGACTGAGAGAGTGGGAGATGAGGGGGACTAGACCAAAAAAACATTTGGTTCGGAGATACTGAGAAAAACATTGCGGAAACAAAATAAAGGATTGAAAGCAATTACAGAATCAGACTGTGAGAGATCAAGAAAAAGAGAGAGAGAGCAACAGCATATTTACATGTGCTAAAAGACTGTGAGCCACAAACAAATCCAAATAAAACTACGACAACAACAATGGTATGGGTGTTTTTATGCAGTTGCTAGGGTGTTGCTATATAGCTGCTAAGGTGTTCTGGGTGGTTGCCTGGGTGTTGTGGCATAGCAGTTGCCAGGGTGTTGCTATGCAGTTACCAGGGTGTTCTGGGTGGTTGCCTGGGAGATTGACACAAAGCAGCTTACATGGTGTTACTATGCAGTTGCTAGGGTGTTCTGGGTGGTTCCTGGGTGTTTCTATGCAGTTGCTAGGGTGTTTTGGATGGTTGCCTGGGTATTGTGGCATAGCAGTTGCCAGAGTGTTGCTAAGCAGCTGCTAAGGTGCTCAGGGGGTTGCTATGGAGTTGCTAGGTTGTTCTGGGTGGCTACCTGGGGATTGATGCACAGCAGTTGCCTGGGTGTTTCTATGCAGTTACTAGGTTCATCGGGGAGGTTGACTGGGAATTGATGCATAGGAGTTTCCAGAGTGTTGCTATGGAGTTGCTAGGGTGTTCTGGGTATTTGTCTAGGTGTTGCTAGGTTAATCTGGGTGGTTACTGCATAGCATTTGTCTGGGTGTTCTGGGTAATTGCAAGGCTGTTACTATGTGGTTGCCTGAGTGTTGCTATACAGTTGCTAGGGTGTTCTGGGTGGTTGCCTGGGGACAGATGCATAACAGTTGCCAGGGTGTTGCTATGCAGTGGCTATGGTGTTCTGGGTGTTTTCCTAGGCGTTGCTAGGTTAATCTGGGCAGTTACTGCATAGCGGTTGTCAGGGTGTTCTGGGTGATTGCAAAGCTGTTTCTATGCAGTTGCCAGGGTGTTGCTGTACAGTTGCTAGTGTGTTCTGTGTGTTGCTATGCAGTTGCTAGGATGTTCCAGTTGGTTGCCCTGGTGTTTCTATGCAGTTGCTAGGGTGTTCTGGGTGGTTGCTTGGGTATTGATGCATAGCAGTTTCCAGAGTGTTGCTATGGAGTTGCTAGGATGTTCTGGGTATTGCTATGCAGTGGCTATGGTGTTCTGGGTGTTTGCCTAGGCGTTACTAGGTTAAACTGGGCGGTTACTGCACAGCGGTTGTCAGGGTGTTCTGGGTAATTGCAAGGCTGTTGCTATGCAGTTGCTAGGGTGTTCTGGGTGGTTGCCTGGGTGTTGCGATGCAGTTGCTAGGGTGTTTTTGGTGGTTTCCTGGGGACTGATGCATAGCAGTTGCCAGGGAGTTGCTATGTAGCTTCCATGGTGTTCAGGTCAATTGCCTAGGTGTTTGGTTAATTTGGGCTGTTACTGCATAGCGGTTGTCAGGGTGTTCTGGGTGATTACAAGGTTGTTACTATGTGGTTGCCAGGGTCTTGCTGTATAGTTGCTAGGGTGTTCTGCTAGGGTGTTCTTGGTGGTTGCCTTGGCATTGCTATGCAGTTTCATTGGTATTCAGGATGATTGCCTAGATGTTGCTAGGTTAATCTAGGCAGTTCAGCAGTGTCAGGGTGTTCTGGGTGATTGCAAGGCTGTTACTATGTGGTT